>CAJQUW010016818.1:15000-63879 GCA_907163375.1 Prostheceraeus crozeri | reverse complement strand
TTGGTATTGAATGCCTATCAATAAATATCTTGCACAGATATCTGCATAATTGATATTTTAGATATCTGTATGGTTTTTCTACGTCTACAGAATTCCGCTTCATTCTCTATAACTATTAGCATTTTTACATTAAGAGCTGATGAATAATTTTCATCATATGTTCATGATTCAGTTCTCAACGAAAGAAAATATAGCTCACAATACTACTCCTTTTCAATGCCAGTAAGCGTACAGATGAAGATGCATACATTCTTGTGCTGTAAAGGCATTATCACTATGAACAAATCAAATTGATGGTTGACAAAAGAAGAAGACAAACGGAAGTTGCGAGGAAGCAAACAAAAGATTGCATGCTAAAGGGTAAAAAACACAAAAATGGAAAAATGTAGGAAATCTGATAAAGTCGGACATCGGAATAATGAATAATAGCAGGAAATTGAAGTAATGATGTTGTTATTGTTATTTCTGAAGCCAGTCTTTTGAACTTGAAGTAAATATTCATGAAAAGATATGCTTATAAGCACATATTTCCATAATATGTGCCCTGTTCATAACTACGCTTTGTCCTTCAAATATATTGGTTTGAAAAAAGCAAAAATTGGCTTCAAAAATTACATTGACAACGCCTAAACTTCAATTTCCTACTTAGAGCTTTGAATTCAAACGATGGCCCTTTTGCTGCTGTAGATTATCGGAATCATATGCGAGTAGTGATACAAATGGAAAGTTTTGAAATTTATTTTTCGGTGATTGACGTTTTTTCCTTTATTTTGGAGACTTATTATAGTCGTTTGAAAAGAGTATGTAATATTCAAAGACCGAAAACTTCTCTATCATCCCTGTATGTTAACTTTTGTAAACAACTGCACCTTTTCCATGTCTATTTCAGATCTTTCCAAGTGAATTTCAGACATTAGATGGATTTCAGATTTCTCTAGCTGAATTTCAGATATCTGTCACAAGCTCAACTTTGAAAAGATCTGAAATTCAGCTGGAGATCTCCAATTCATCTGGATCATATCTGAAATCGATTTGGAACTATCTGAACCATCTAAACTACAAATGGAGGATGTGTATCCTCAACGAAGATATCGAACAATACGCCAGAAGTTTGAAGCTGTCATAGATATTCTTTTACTCATCACAGAGATCTTTAGTTTCCAAATATCTCGGCAGTTTGCAGTCTTTATATCTTCCAATATGGTCGCTCATGAATGCTGCGTGGACTGTGTGCCTATACTTCATCACATGTTCATCAACACATGGAGAAATTGCATCACTTTGATCAACGCTGCATAATAAAGCTTAACTTTCAAGCTAACAATTAGCAAACTCCAAAATGAAGTATATTATTTTTACTCCAGATCTTTCACAGCATTGCATAAAATTATACCCACATTGTAAAGTAAGATTCACGTTATCCCAAACGGTGTCTGTGTGATAATTAAAAATGCTAACAATTTAGTACAAGCCACTGGTGGCAAAGGAATGTTCAAAAATCGCTTTTCTACAATCGCTTTAATCGAAATAATGATGGAATCAAGAGCTTTAGACCCAATTTATTGGTACGCAGCTGCCTCGGCAGTGGAAGCGCTCAAGTTATAGGGCCTATCACAAAAAATCAAAACTTTCAAAATTTTCCAATTTTTCCATAATTTTCCACGGAATCACTATATCACTATATACGAGGGACACAAGAATAGAAGAGATGAAGCATAAAACAGAAGTCAGTGCACTTGAAGGAACCGGTAGCAAGCTAGCGGATCACATCAGGACGCTGCAAAAGGACTGCATGGAAACAAAGGGAACAAAGATTCAATGATTGCTGTGATATGCATTTCACGCCGCTGCTAGTGATGGGACTTAACAAGGAGGTCCAAAATTCGTTGGATCTAAGGCAGGGCTGTGGAGCCGATGCGTTATCTCATCGGCTCCGGCTCCACGACACTGATGTGAAAGGCTCCGGCTCCAGCTCCGACTTCAAATTCAGGTTCTATCTATGCTGGTTATCCTGGATCCGTTGAACGGGTTTTTTGGATAACGGTGTGGCCTTTAGAGGCTTGCTACAATCATCAAATTAGTTTTCATTAACAAGCAACGACTTAAGTTAATAATAAAAATGATAATAGCCTAATATAATGACAAATAGCATACTTGTCATATATTTTTGCATGAATTGACTATCTCTGAAAGATAAAATAAAGTTATAGCCAGGATTGGTTAAATTAGATAAAGATCTCCCGCACTGGCTAAATATAAATTGGCCTAGCCTGCAACCAGTCTACTACGAGGCTACATTAAATAAGACCACATGAGTGATGATGATATACCTAATTAGCCGTCACAGGATGGCTGAATAGTTGGAGAGCTTTGTTATACATTGCTTGGGTAAGTGCAATTAGAGGTTTGTGTGTTGAGTTTTCTGTGTTTGTGGTGGTTTGTTTATTAAGTTGTTGTGTTGTTTGATCAGTAACATGTTTTTGTTGTAGACGGATTTTATATTGAGGTTTTGTGTGGTGCTGTAGTGTTTTGGTGGGGGGTGGTTTTGTGTTTTTAGGTCATGATGTCTATGAGTTGTGGTTATTTGTGTTATTGTTGTTGTTTATTACTTTTTTTGGGGGGGATGTGGAGTTGGTTTGTTGGTTTGTATGAGTGTGATATTTGTTGTTGCTTTTTTTTTTTGTTTTTGTTGGTAGTGGTGGTGGGATTGTTTTGTTTTGTTTTTTTTGTGGTTGGTTCGTGTGGTATGTTTTTTGATTGTTATGTTATGTGGGTTTTGATGCGGAAGAGGTTTATTTGGATGTGGTGAGGGTTTGAGTGGTTGAATTACTTTGGGTTTTTTGTTTGTGATGTGGATTGTGTGGCGTAGTGGTGGTTTTCGTAATACTTTAGTGGTGGGGTTGTATTGTATGTTTTGTGGTTCGTTAGTGGTTTTTGTGTGGTGAGTTGTGTGTTGGGGTTTGTGTTAATGGAGTTTTTGATTTGTTTTGGGTTGGGTATAGTGGTTTGGTGCTGTTTTGTTGATGATTGTGTTGTTATTTTTTTATTATGTTGTGGTTGGTTTGTGTGGTTATGTGGTTATGTGGGGTTTTGTGGTTTGGGTTAGTGGGTTTTAGTTGTATTATTGTGGTGTGTAGCAGTTTGGTGGTGGTTTTGTTTAGAATGTGTGTATTGTTGGTGTTTTAGTGGGTGGAATTTTGGTTTGAGGGTTTTTGAGTTTTTTTTATTATGTTTGTTGTGTATTGGTGTTGTTGTGTAAGTTGTTTTGTAGTCATATTGTTTAGGTATTGTTGAATTGTTTGTGTGTGATTGTGGATCTGTTGTGATGTTTTTGTTTGTTTTTTATGTGGGTTTGCGGGTTGTGAGGGTTTTTTTTCATGTGTGTTGGTTGTTGTTTTTGTTGAATTGTAGATTTAGATGTGTTGTCGTATGGTTTTTTGATTTTTTTAAGCTTTTATGTGTTTAAGTATTTCTTGATGTGTTGTGATCGCAGTATATAGAGATTTGATGTTGCGGCTATTTATAAAATGACCGTAAACAATAAGCTTATGTTAATATGTTTATAAGAAATACTCAGTATTTTTGAGTTTTGCTTTTTATGATAGGAGGTTTGGAGATTGGGTAATGTTTAGAATTTGGAAGATTATGATACGTCTTAATATTATATGAATGATTATAGGTTTATATGATATGTTATTCGGTGATGTATATATTTAAGGTTAGTTTTATTTTGTTATTGATTTGAGTGTTTTTTGTGGTAAGAATTTTTTTAAAAAAATGTATGAAATATATGATATAGAAAATTAAATAGAAAGTAAATAATAATATAAAAAAAGTATCTTCAGTAATATAAAATAATTATGACTAAAATATTAGAAAATAACTGATGAATATATAAAAAGATATTATTATCTATAAATTATATTATTGAGATTGATAAACATATATAAATAATTGAGTGGGAATAAAAAGAGAATATGTAGAAATATAATAAAAATAGATATATATTTAATAAAAGAGTAAAAATACTATATTTAACAATGATTAAATATGATTAAATAGAATATAGAAATACAAAAATGAAATAAAATAAAAAGAAAAACTGATTGCAGACATATGTAATATAAAATAGAAAGGATATATTGAGATGGGATAGAATTATAATAACTTAATATGAAACTGGATAGCTTATAGGGCCTGTATCTACTCGAACATGGAAAGGGTATCGGCTATAGCCAAATATACCGTATCAATAAAGATATCAATTGGTTTATTGAATATTAAAGTATATATAGGCTAGGTTAGGTTGTTATTGTTATTTGTTATTGCCTTTATTCAATAGTCTGTTGGTCCATGAATAATATGATCGGTGGGTAGCCCACGACTCATCATCTGTAGAAATTGTAATTTAGATACCACATTGCAGTGTAGGCTAGAAATGCACAATTGAAAATTATACTTAAAAAAATTAAAAATATCTAATTTAGGACAAGTTTTGTAATTCTATGCAGCATACTTAATTAGTTAAGGCCTAACTTACATTATATTAATTTCGTATTTTTCATTATGGCGTAAAGTTGCACTAAATAATTCATCAATGATTCATGTATATTATTATATTCAATTTATGTATAACACATTACCACTATTCCTCTGATGATGGTTAGGCTGATGAAACTGAACTCGGAGTATCACACAGTATGTTGCAGGGTGCTATGCATAATAAAAATTTGACTGCGAGCACCGAGCAGAAATCCCATCTACTTTGCTAGCTTTCGAATGCGCGTGCGGTTTAATGTCACAGACAATAGAAAAGGGAGGTCAAAAGGCGCCTTTATTGAGAGCGTCTCAGTCTTTTTTTATTGTTTACATATAAGACAGCATGATATCAGCATAAAGTGTTGACAGACGGAAAAAATAATAATGAAAATTCTTGAAATCCACAGGTCTATGACATTTGGGGAAATATTATTACACGATACGGCTCTTGTGCAGTCCTCCCCCCCCCCATTTTTTCTCTGGTCAAAAGATGCAGCACCATTGGATGTCCGTTTCAGCATCACCGGTTTGAGTGAAGCATTCCGTGCTGTTGTAAAAATCTACGTGGGTAATTGCGATGTCATGGTCGCAAACTTCGTCAGCAAGTTAACATTGTAATTTGCCTTCGGGTTTTTCGCATTGAAATATACCCTTTGAATTTTGAAGTCAAAGGAAATTCATTGTGAATGAGATACCTTTAAAATAATAGGGCGCTACTAGAAGTGGCTGGGTCGCTTATTGCTATAGCCATGTGAGGACTTGTAGTCAGGTCATTCGTGTGAGTGTGAAGAGTTATCCCTCCAATCAAAATTGATCAAATTGAATAATCGATTGTTTTGAAAAATGTAGGTGGGGGGACTGCACAAGAGCCTACAATACAATCTAAGGAAATTGGCATTGTCACAGATGCCAGTAGCTTCTGCCAGTAGCCATACGAAGATGATAGCCTACATAGTTAACGTATTAGATTAAGACATTGCGCTAGAAATGTAGCTTATTATCTTTGCTGACTGAAACTGGAAATGTGTACATAAATGACTGGCGACTTGTCTTAGGAATCTACAATCATCTAGTTAGCAAGCATATTTACAAGTCTTCATATTAATGGATTTTGGAGAATACGTTGTCAATTGAAATAGTCTTACGAATACATATGCAATAAAAAGATATTTTTTTTACACAGTGTGTAAATTTATAATAAAATATAATACAAAAGAAGGCGGCACTGCAAAAAAAGTTATCGTGAGAGGACTGATCATTGTATACTTAAAAGACATTCTTTAAGATTTTTCAATTGATTTAATTTTTTTATGTTGCCCAATTAATATACTTTCTAAAATTCTAGATTTATATCAAAGCTCAACTATCTCGGAGGCCGGAGCCGGAAGCCTTGTGATAATTGGCTCCGGCTCCGGCTTCGGCTCCGACCAAAACCATCGGCTCCTCTAAGGCTCCGGGCTCGGCTCGGCTCGGCTCCACAGCCACTGATCTAAGGAACCAAAGATATAAAGGGAAACCATATGGGGAGTGTAATGGAGCGAATTCTTCGAAAATTTGCTCTACTTACTGGATTTATTTCCTTTTCCAGACAATAGGAAGATAATGGACTCAATTTCTCTTTTATTTCATCGGTATGAAAATCATTTTGCAATCTTGGTCCGTCAACAATCATATAACTAAAACATGAGACGTAATCAGCAGTCTTGTTGAGTAGGAGTGGTCAATATTACATTTTCTTCAATTAGAAATCTTTCTAAAGCTCTTCATGATCGTCTGCTTTCGGAATGCTGCATACTTTACAACGTGAGTAGAATGTCTGAAAATGAGATAAAGGAAGCTGAGACTTCAGCGTTCGAGAAACAAAATTTTCACAATTTTATTATATCATTAGCAATGAAATACTAAGGACCATGAACATTAAGTACAATATGGCGTCGTGGGAATGCGTTGCCAGGACAACGATGCCTAAACTATGGCAGCTTCCATGTGGTTGGCAACAATGTGTAATTAAGTTAATAGTCGGTGATTTATTTTTCATTTTAATGTGGGGACGGTGAAAAAATATCTCTCCCATGTAAATGCCGGATGAAAAATGGATGAGAAAGTAACTTTTCCTCCCGCAGCTAACTTTTCCAATGCAAATCATAGAAGCCTATATACAAGTTGTGATTAGCCAGGGATTACAAAGATATCGATATAGTCACAGGATCAGCTCATTCATAGACTTCGAGATACAACCATCAATTTTATAATGTAGCATTATATCATGGATTTTTGTAATGGATAAACGGGGATTTTTTAGATTTGCTGAAATAACGAGGACAATTATCTAGTTAACTGCCCCGAGGGCATAGCCCGAGATTTCAGCAAATCTTAATAAATCCACGTTTATCCGTTTCAAACTATGCCAGATTATCTCCATGCTAACAGGGCAGGTTAACGGGGACGGTTGACGCATAGAGGTCGGATAGATTAGAATTTCTGATTTATTGCATTTCCTTTTGATGACGGACAACTATGTCTGACTTCCTGTTCGATGAAGCAATTTTGAAGAAATATTTAATGATCTATTTGCGGCTGCAACATCAACCGGTGCACATTACCACAGCCGTATCTATTCGACTCAAAGCGGGCGCCGGCAACCGTGGCATGAATGATTGAAATGACAGGTAAGACCTGGCATCAATTTACACCTATTTAACGTGATCGCAGTAAAAAAACCTTGAAATTTGATAACTTTTATACTTGCTACAATATTTTTTGTATGAAATTGATTTGAATTTATTGTGCATCAGCTGTAGTATGATTTCATTTAAAGTAGATACACTTCTGTCAGATATTAGTTATTATCCATTAGTCATTGCTTATATTGTTGTATGATTATTGTGATTTCATACATGTACATCTGAATCATTATGCCTTCAACTGACAATGTTATAAATCAATTTATTTACTTAATCTGTATTTTCTCATTCTGTATGAAAGCCTATGAAGAACAAACATTTTGATATACATGAATATTCTCGAGAATATTCTTTATGCAAATTCTTTATGGTAGGCACTGAAATTCAATTCGTAGTACATTTGCTGGTAAATTGTCAGATACATGCTTGTAGACCGGTATAATACCCCGAAATATAATACAGTTCGTTACAAGCGCAGTAAATCATTATTCCATTGGTCACTACCTTCGTAATCTTGTGCGCATGTCCTTAGATATAGCGTGATCGAGGACCATTATTTGTTTTTTATTTGATCAAAAATTTAAATTGGAGGAATTTTGATCATTTAACCATATATCAGTAATTATGTTCATTATTCATCATGACATAGATTTTTTTTCTTTATGATTGCCTTATTATAAGTTACGCTCATGATTTCATTGATAAAAATAACCACATAAGTAACAAATGCATGCATAATCTTTCTCTATTTCAGACAATAAGCAATTGTCCAAGAAAATTGCAGGTCGCCGACCTAACTCGCTGCCGTAGACGTGTATATGGAGAAAAGCGCTTAAGGTTGGGTGCACAAGAACTGAATTCTGACTCCTCCTCATCTTCTAAATTGCCGTTGTGGCCTCTTCGCGACAAACATGGTAGCAAGCATTTCGCCGTCCACAGCTACTGCTTTCTGTTCGGATTTGAATATAAACCCGAAAATGCTGACCGCTCATCAGCCTGATGACACAACGTTGAACTTTGAATTCTGAATTTGTGAATTTTAAAGCTATAGTTACCGTTCATGCTTGTATTACTCACCTGTATCTACTTACCTTGTGTGAGCTGATCCAGGGACAACTAAACTATCTATTCCTAGGTCATTGCAAGAAATTACTAGTATTTTGATTACAGAAAAAATGTCTATGTCTTGCTAACCTGCCCCGGATTCCCAGGGATAGAGATGGATATGAAATTTAACCAAATCTTTAGATAACAGAAATACATTACAAGATAATCTGGCATAGTTTAAAGGGCAGTAATATCAGACATGTCTGATAATTCTGCCCGGAAAATCCATGATATAATGGTATTGTATGTAACTCTTGAGAAGTCTATGAATATTGCAATTCTTGATCACTCTGTTAGTCACAGATAATGGAGAGATGAAGAAATCTTTGATTGACTTTTATTGAAGTCTATGAATGTTTGCAAATGTGAATAGATTTGAAATTCAGATTTCTATCTAAAAATGATTTGAAATATCACTTTAGGAATTCATTCATTAATGGATTCTCAAGCTGGAGTGACGGACGACGGTTCATAGCTATCTGGTTTCGGTGAGAATTCTATGCGAAATTGGCGGGCAGAAATGCATTTCAAACTCATTTCAATCATTTCTGTGACCTCCAAAGGCACCGAGAGTGAAATACAATAAACAGTATCACATTAACATGGATTTCTGAGGGCAACAATGCAGGACATTTGAGGGCGCGTAAACGCCTGAAGAAATCATCATTGCGGGATACATTGTTGCCTTCTGCTCTCCACATTGCACAATACCTCAATTACGCACAATAGACATCTCTAAGTGAAAAAATGAAAAGCTACATTCTTTCCAGAGGAAATAAACTCTTCCTCCCTTAGTTATCTGTTCATTGCTTCATCCTTAAGAGAACTTGCATTTACATCACTTGTAGTCGTTTAATTACGATGTAGAGTGAATTGATTAGCTGCTGTTAAGTTGAAAAATGGCAACAGAAGCACGAAAGATTTTGGGATAGGTTAAAATTTATCAAAATTGTCGCTAATTACTTTCATCTTCAAAACCTCTGAAATTCAGCAGTTCCTGCTTGCAACATGTTACATCAAAATGCAATGAGTTTCAAGAATCGCCTCTTGCATAACAGGTGACGATTTTTCCAATCAATACGTCCGACGAAATGCAGGAGCAGGCATCAACTATTCTTTCCTTCAAGTGATCCAGAATCCTCATCTTCTTAGCGTCTAATTAAGATTTGAGAAGACCCCACAAGCAAAAGTCGACTGGTAACAAATCAGGTGTCCACTCGACAGGTCCACGCCTTCCGTAGAGTAGCCTAAGTGAATAAATGAAGTTTTTCTTGGTATTGAATGCCTATCAATAAATATCTTGCACAGATATCTGCATAATTGATATTTTAGATATCTGTATGGTTTTTCTACGTCTACAGAATTCCGCTTCATTCTCTATAACTATTAGCATTTTTACATTAAGAGCTGATGAATAATTTTCATCATATGTTGATGATTCAGTTCTCAACGAAAGAAAATATAGCTCACAATACTACTCCTTTTCAATGCCAGTAGGCGTACAGATGAAGATGCATACATTCTTGTGCTGTAAAGGCATTATCACTATGAACAAATCAAATTGATGGTTGACAAAAGAAGAAGACAAACGGAAGTTGCGAGGAAGCAAACAAAAGATTGCATGCTAAAGGGTAAAAAACACAAAAATGGAAAAATGTAGGAAATCTGATAAAGTCGGACCGGAATAATAAATAATAGCAGGAAATTGAAGTAATGATGTTGTTATTGTTATTTTTGAAGCCAGTCTTTTGATCTTGAAGCCAATATTCATGAAAAGATATGCTTATAAACACATATTTTCATAATATGTGCCCTGTTCATAACTACGCGTTGTCCTTCAAATATATTGGTTTGAAAAAAACAAAAATTGGCTTCAAAAATTACATTGACAACGCCTAAACTTCAATTTCCTACTTAGAGCTTTGAATTCAAACGATGGCCCTTTTGCTGCTGTAGATTATCGGAATCATATGCGAGTAGTGATACAAATGGAAAATTTTGAAATTTATTTTTCGGTGATTGACGTTTTTTCGTTTGTTTTGGAGACTTATTATAGTCGTTTGAAAAGACTATGTAATATTCAAAGACCGAAAACTTCTCTATCATCCCTGTATGTTAACTTTTGTAAACAACTGCACCTTTTCCATGTCTATTTCAGATCTTTCCAAGTGAATTTCAGACATTAGATGGATTTCAGATTTCTCTAGCTGAATTTCAGATATCTGTCACAAGCTCAACTTTGAAAAGATCTTAAATTCAACTGGAGATCTCCAATTCATCTGGACCATATCTGAAATCGATTAGGAACTATCTGAACCATCTGAACTAGAAATGGAGGATGTGTATCCTCAACGAAGATATCGAACAATACGCCAGAAGTTTGAAGCTGTCATAGATATTCTTTTACTCATCACAGAGATCTTTAGTTTCCAAATATCTCGGCAGTTTGCAGTCTTTATATCTTCCAATATGGTCGCTCATGAATGCTGCGTGGACTGTGTGCCTATACTTCATCACATGTTCATCAACACATGGAGAAATTGCATCACTATGATCAACGCTGCATAATAAAGCTTAACTTTCAAGCTAACAATTAGCAAACTCCAAAATGAAGTATATTATTTTTACTCCAGATCTTTCACAGCATTGCATAAAATTATACCCCTATTGTAAAGTAAGATTCACGTTATCCCAAACGGTGTCTGTGTGATAATTAAAAATGCTAACAATTTAGTACAAGCCACTGGTGGCAAAGGAATGTTCAAAAATCGTTTTAATCGAAATAATGATGGAATCAAGAGTTTTAGACCCAATTCATTGCTACGCAGCTGCCTCGGCAGTGGAAGCGCTCAAATTATAAGGCCTATCACAAAAAATCAAAACTTTCAAAATTTTCCAATTTTTCCATAATTTTCCACGGAATCACTATATCACTACATACGAGGGATAGCGCACTTGAAGGAACCGGTAGCAAGCTTGCGGATCACATCAGGACGCTGCAAAAGGACTGCATGGAAACAAAGGGAACAAAGATTCAATGATTGCTGTGATATGCATTTCACGCCGCTGCTAGTGATGGGACTTAACAAGGAGGTCCAAAATTCGTTGGATCTAAGGCAGGGCTGTGGGGCCGATGCGTTATCTCATCGGCTCCGGCTCCGGCTCCACGACACTGATGTGAAAGGCTCCGGCTCCGGCTCCGACTTCAAATTCAGGTTCTATCTATGCTGGTTATCCTGGATCCGTTGAACGGGTCTTTTGGATAACGGTGTGGCCTTTAGAGGCTTGTTACAATCATCAAATTAGTTTTCATTAACAAGCAACGACTTGCGTTAATAATAAAAATGATAATAGCCTAATATAATGACAAATAACATACTTGTCATATATTTTTGCATGAATTGACTATCTCTGAAAGATAAAATAAAGTTATAGCCAGGATTGGTTAAATTAGATAAAGATCTCCCGCACTGGCTAAATATAAATTGGCCTAGCCTGCAACCAGTCTACTACGAGGCTACATTAAATAAGACCACATGAGTGATGATGATATACCTAATTAGCCGTCACAGGGGCCGAATAGTAGTATAAGCTTTTTAACAAAGCTTGAATATGAAACTGGATAGCTTATAGGGCCTGTATCTACTCGAACATGGAAAGGGTATCGGCTATAGCCAAATATACCGTATCAATAAAGATATCAATTGGTTTATTGAATATTAAAGTATATATAGGCTAGGTTAGGTTGTTATTGTTATTTGTTATTGCCTTTATTCAATAGTCTGTTGGTCCATGAATAATATGATCGGTGGGTAGCCCACGACTCATCATCTGTAGAAATTGTAATTTAGATACCTCATTGCAGTGTAGGCTAGAAATGCACAATTGAAAATTATACTTAAAAAAATTAAAAATATCTAATTTAGGACAAGTTTTGTAATTCTATGCAGCATACTTAATTAGTTAAGGCCTAACTTACATTATATTAATTTCGTATTTTTCATTATGGCGTAAAGTTGCACTAAATAATTCATCAATGATTCATGTATATTATTATATTCAACTTATGTATAACACATCACCACTATTCCTCTGATGATGGTTAGGCTGATGAAACTGAACTCGGAGTATCACACAGTATGTTGCAGGGTGCTATGCATAATAAAAATTTGACTGCGAGCACCGAGCAGAAATCCCATCTACTTTGCTAGCTTTCGAATGCGCGTGCGGTTTAATGTCACAGACAATAGAAAAGGGAGGTCAAAAGGCGCCTTTATTGAGAGCGTCTCAGTCTTTTTTTATTGTTTACATATAAGACAGCATGATATCAGCATAAAGTGTTGACAGACGGAAAAAATAATAATGAAAATTCTTGAAATCCACAGGTCTATGACATTTGGGGAAATATTATTACACGATACGGCTCTTGTGCAGTCCTCCCCCCCCCAATTTTTTTTCTCTGGTCAAAAGATGCAGCACCATTGGATGTCCGTTTCAGCATCACCGGTTTGAGTGAAGCATTCCGTGCTGTTGTAAAAATCTACGTGGGTAATTGCGATGTCATGGTCGCAAACTTCGTCAGCAAGTTAACATTGTAATTTGCCTTCGGGTTTTCGCATTGAAATATACCCTTTGAATTTTGAAGTCAAAGGAAATTCATTGTGAATGAGATACCTTTAAAATAATAGGGCGCTACTAGAAGTGGCTGGGTCGCTTATTGCTATAGCCATGTGAGGACTTGTAGTCAGGTCATTCGTGTGAGTGTGAAGAGTTATCCCTCCAATCAAAATTGATCAAATTGAATAATCGATTGTTTTGAAAAATGTAGGTGGGGGGACTGCACAAGAGCCTACAATACAATCTAAGGAAATTGGCATTGTCACAGATGCCAGTAGCTTCTGCCAGTAGCCATACCGATAGATGATAGCCTACATAGTAACCATATTAGATTTAAGACATTGCGCAAGAAATGTAGCTATATTATCTTTGCTGACTGAACTGGAAATGTGTACAGTACATAAATGACTGGCGACTTGTCTCTAGGAATCTACAATCATCTAGTTAGCATGCATATAACAAGTCTTCAAATTAATGGATTTTGGAGAATACGTTGTCAATATGGAAATTAGTCTTACGAAACATATGCAATAAAAAAATATTACACATGTGTGTAAATATATAATAAATATAATACAAAAGAAGGCGGCAACTGCAAAAAAAGATATCGTGGAGGACAGATCATTGGTATACTTAAAAGACATATCTTTAGATTTCAAATGATTTAATTTTTTTATGATGCCAATTAATAACTTTCAAAATTCTAGATTTATATCAAAGCTCAAACTATCGGAGCCGGAGCCTTTGTGATAAATCGGCTCCGGCTCCGGCTTCGGCTCCGACCAAAACCATCGGCTCCTTAAGGCTCCGGCTCCGGCTCGGCTCCGGCTCCACAGCCCTGATCTAAGGAACAAGATATAAAGGGAACCCATAGGGGAGTGTAATTGAGAGCGAATTCTTCGAAAATTTGCTCTACTTACCTGAGATTTATCTCCTTTTCCACGACAATACGAAGATAATGACTCAATTTCTCTTTTATTTCACTCGGTATGAAAATCATTGCAATCTTGTCCGTCAACAAACATCTAACTACAACATGAGAAGTAATCAGCAGTCCTATGATGGAGAAGAGTGGTCAATATTACATTTTCTTCAATTCGAAATCTTTCAAGCTCTTCATGATCGTCTGCATTGCGAATGCTGATCTTTACCACGTGAGTAGAATGTCTGAAATGAGATAAATGAAATACTGAGACTTCAGCGTCGAAGAAACAGATTCTACAATTTTATTATATCACAGCAATCACAATACTAACGGACATGAACATTAAAGACAATACTGCGTCGTGGACATGCGTTGCCATGACAACGATGCCTAAACAATGGCAGCTTCCAGTGGTTGGCAACAATGTGGTAATAAGTTAATATTCGGTGATTATTTTTCATTTCAGGTGGGAGTGAAAAAATTATCTCTCCCATGTAAACTGCCGGAGGAAAAATCGGTTGGGAAAGTTAACTTTTCCTCCCGCGCAGCTAACTTTTCCAATGCAAATCATAAAAGCCTATATACAAGTTGTGATTAGCCAGGGATTACAAAGATATCGATATAGTCACAGGATTAGCTCATTCATAGATTTCGCGATACAACCATCAATTTTATAATGTAGCATTATATCATGGATTTTTGTAATGGATAAACGGGGATCTTTTAGATTTGCTGAAATAACGAGGACAATTATCTAGTTAACTGCCCCGAGGGCATAGCCCGGTGGCCGGTCCAGGCGTTGTCTAAAACTGGCTGGTCGGAGGCCGTCCTATTTACAATACATTCGGATGCTTTCATGGTCATCTGAAGATCATGACGCGTGTAGATGAGTAAGTACAACTGTACGTTCCTAAAGTAACCGCATGACATTTTTGATGAGATTAATGTAACTTCCGATATGTGAGACTTGATAAGAGGACTACGCATGATAAATTAGGCTATCACCGGACCTTGACTACCATCAAGATATAATTGTCTTGTGTCATGTTGGCCACTCAATGCCGCGCTCGCAATTATTCACTCTCAGGAAAGTTTAGAGGATGCCGTTTTCTTGTTGTTTTACAACTTGGTCACAACTCTAGTTCCGAGGCGACGACATTTGTTGCTACGATATTGGCAACATGAGTACGCGGGCTATTTGCATACAGCATCAGCAGCAACGAAGGAAGATTGGCAGCGAGAGGCAATCATCAAATGTTAATTGAGGTGTCACGATGAATGCTTTCGAAAGAAATGCGCAAACGGCGGGGTAAATCGAGTCGGCAGGATGCGTTATAATTTAACAAAGATCTACCCTAATTTAACCTTTGTTTTTTGTGATAATGCCACCCAACCAGAAGCATTTTACTGTTCCCATGACTTTCAAAAAATTAAACAATGCATTGAAGTGCAAATATATACTGTACTTGTTAACCACTTCACTGCCGACGACGAGTTAACTCGTCAAACGCCGTTTTGTCTCCATGCCAAGACATTTATCCGTCAACACAAAAAAACAGTTTATATATTCTGAATTAGTTGACTTACTAATTTCCTATTGTTACATGCACCAAGGTTGATATATGCTCAATAAACATAACTTTCTCACAGGGATTGACGTCCACTATGGGTTCTTCCATGCCATAGTATGAAAAACATTACATTTCGGGAAATTTAAATTTAAAATGGTCCTTATAATCACTATAAATTGCCTTTTTCCAAGTCGTCAAACATATGCATTTTAAAAAAATAGCTATGCAAATTAGATAATCAAGAATATTTTGATTAACGATTGCTCTATTTCATGAAGCAAGTGTACATCGCTACATGACTTACATGTTATTGATTCAAACCCTTGAAAAAATATAAGTTTTCTCAGAGCACATCGAGATTTTTGCACAGAACAGATTTAATGAGGAAAAACAGATTCCTTTCGATATAAACAAGACATACAATTTTGATTTAGAAAATTTATTTGAATCTGAATTTAGTAAATATTCATGTACATACTTATCGTATTACTAATGTTTCCATGGTCATATCGTCCAGAATTGATATTTTTCGGAAACAGGGATCCACGCAAAGACTCACCGGAACAGATCATTACATACCACACATTGATATCCTTTTTTTCTCGTCGGCTTTCTGTTTTCCAAACACATTCCTGCAACCCTTTTGCCTGTCCTTGCTGCTTGTTGCTGGAATAAGTATGCAGGTAATGGAATGTAACCTGGCAACAGGAGAATTTGGGTCGGGAAAGCCTGGTGTTCTGTGATACCTAGAAGAAAGTTCACGACCACATCACACGAAATTTTTTGAAGATAACTTGCGTTTCGTACATCTGTTGTAGATGAAATGTTGTTTAGTTTATGCACATTCGACGATGTGGAGTCCAATTATTTTTGTACCATCGTAAAGTTTTCTCAGAGCAGAGATGTGCACAACATCTTAATCATCAAATCTATTCCGGACATACCATTATTAGTATCACCTACAATATTGCGCAACGGCGGGGCTTGCCATTCTGATTCAACACCAGTAATCATTGTGTTTGTGCATGTTGCTGATTGAGAATTTTGTTTTTTCGCTCTATCATTTAACATACAGTATACTGAGTCAGAATACCTATAGATCATTCTCCCTCTCTTCAGCTTTGTCCGCCACCTAGATCTTTGGATTTTCTTAACACGTTGAGCGCAAAGTCCCACATACGTAAGTTTGCTTTGATTAAAATATTCGGTCAAGCTGACATAGTTGTATAGTTTGTAATGAACAGAATTGTAACCCTTAGTTTGACTTATACCTTGCATATTGGTCCACCGCTATCGCGCCAGACTTATCAGACATCTTCATCAGAGAATTGGCCCCCCCCCTTTTTTTTTTTCCCCAAACCCAATAGTAAATCGGATTTCAAAAATCAGACGATCAGACTCCACAGAGACTAATTATTTTACTCCGTACAAAAGCGGCTTGTTTTTTAAGTACTAGACAAAATGAGCCTTCCTCTCCACAAAATGATAAAATCATCATTTGATAAGCTCCCTTTCAGCGACGTAAATTTCGTTCTTCTCCATGGTATTATTAGAACAAAATCAATCAGAGGAGAGATTTTATCCATCTTTTTTGTGTGCTTTTTGCGTCGTTGTCGGTGGAAATGCCAAATTCTATAAATCAACTGACATCGATTTCTGCTCATGTATACAAAATTGATTTCGTATAGTACATACTAAACGTATACTCCATAATGGACTCCACTGTCCGCAGGATAATAGTCCCATCTGGAGAAGGAAGTCCCTAATAAAGACATCATTTCTTGAATTGTCAGTATCTTACCGCCATTCATGAAGACGACAAGATCTCAGCGTGATTCCTGAGCAGTTTTTCGATTTTTTTCGTTTACAAGCAAGATTCCAAAAATCGTCGCTAAAAAATAATTTCCATTATGATAGCAACAGACAAAAATTTAATGTTTTGGCGAAGTCCTGTCTCTTCAGTGAATAAAAAATCGGCGGGAAGTTTGATTTTGGATTCGTAGTCCACCTATGTTCGCAGTCGTTAGAGTGAACTGACATTCGAAGTTGAGCTACACTGTTTTATTGGCACTAATGTCTAGATCGTCGTCCAACAATATCATCGAGCTCTTCTTCGTTCGATAGTGATCGATCCGTATTGCACTATTCGAAATCAGATTTCAGCAAATCTTAATAAATCCACGTTTATCCGTTTCATAACTCCGCATGCAGATTCTCGCGACGTAACTTACTGAGCGACGTACGTTGGCGCGAAACTCACTCGATGCACTTGCTAAATATTCCATTTCATACTCATTGTCTTCCATGCAGTCTACACAGATTTCCCTTTCGTAGCAATGAATAACAAAGCACAGTATTTGAATATAGAGAGTGAGTCATTTGTTGTGAATGTCATTTTCCTGACTACGCTGAACTATATAACTGAAAAGCGCTTTAAAAGATGGCAAGTGTACATAATGCAGTGGAAGGACTTACAAATATCTAGAAACAACCTACACCGAATAAAATGCAACATAGATGGAATAGATCTGTAAGTAGACGGGATTGAGTTAGGCGCGAGTTAACTCGTCTCCGGCAATAGAAGCAGGCAGGAGTTTCCATTACATGACGAGTTAACTCGCGCATTTCAAATTAAAATAAAACTCTTGATTTCCTCATTAGGAAGTCAAAATATATTATCTAGGAGCATTTTGATCAATTTGGTACGGCAGTTTTCTTTCTTTGAGGTAATGCCCAAGGAATTTTTTTTTTGCCTCGGCATGAACGTGATCTAAACATATAAGCTTCTGAAATAAAGCACGTAATAAATTATTTATTAAGACCCGCAATATTCTGAAGACTAATAGTAGTGAACAACCAATAATTCGGTGCCTCTACAATGTGTGCCTGTCCATAAATTTCCCAAAAATAGCCTATAATTGTCCGTTTCAGATGTAAATGCTTGATAGACAAGAATCGACAAGTAGAATGTGTTGTGGTGTAGCACACTTCATTAGTTTTGGGTCATAGATTAACGAGTAATCAAAGCTTTGATCAATCAATCCACATTCAAATTCAGTTAACATGTAATGGCAACACATTCAGTAACAGGTCTATATCATATGGTATAATATTGGTAGATAGCAAAATTTTATTATATTATCTATTTGCAGGCTCCTACAATGCTGTAGCAAGTGATGCAGTTGGTGAATGTCGCAGTTTTACAAAAGTGCTGGAAAAGCACAGCCGGCCGGTTTTCAACCCTGATCTCCATGCTAACAGGGCAGGTTAACGGGGACGGTTGACGCATAGAGGTCGGATAGATTAGAATTTCTGATTTATTGCATTTCCTTTTGATGACTTCCTGTTCGATGAAGCAATTTTGAAGAATTATTTAATGATTTATTTGCGGCTGCAACTTCAACCGGTGCACATTACCACAGCCGCATCTATTCGACTCAAAGCGGGCTCCGGCAACCGTGGCATGAATGATTGAAATGAGAAGTAGGACCTAAGATCAATTTACACTTATTTAACATGATCTCAGTAAAAAAACCTTGAAATTTGATAACTTTTATACCTGCTACAATATTTTTTGTATGAAATTGATTTGAATTTATTGTGCATCAGCTGTAGTATGATTTCATTTAAAGTAGATACACTTCTGTCAGATATTAGTTATTATCCATTTGACATTGCTTGTATGGTTGTATGATTATTGTGAGTACATACATGTGCATCTGAATCATTATGCTTCAACTGACAATGTATAAATCAATTTATTTACATATCTGTATTTTCTAATTCTGTATGAAAGCCTATGAAGAACAAACATTTTGATGTACATGTATATTCTCGAGATATTTATGCAAATTCTTTAGGTAGGCACTGAATTCAATTCGTAGTACATTTGCGGTAATGTCAGATACATGCTTGTAGACCGGTATAATACCCCGAATATAATACAGTTCGTACAGCGCAGTAAATCATTATTCATTGGTCACTACCTTCGTGTCTTGTGCGCATGTCCTTAGATATAGCGTGAACGAGGACCATATTTGATTTTTATTTGATCAAAAATTTAAATGGAGGAATTTTGATCATTTAACATATATCAGTAATTATGTTCATTATTCATCATGACATAGCTTTATGATTGCCTTATTATAAGTTACGCTCATGATTTCATTGATAAAAATAACCACATAAGTAACAAATGCATGCATAATCTTTCTCTATTTCAGACAATAAGCAATTGTCCAAGAAAATCGCAGGTCGCCGACCTAACTCGCTGCCGTAGACGTGTATATGGAGAAAAGCGCTTAAGGTTGGTTGCACAAGAACTGAATTGTGACTCCTCCTCATCTTCTAAATTGCCGTTGTGGCCTCTTCGCGACAAACATGGTAGCAAGCATTTCCCCGTCCACAGCTACTGCTTTCTGTTCGGATTTGAATATAAACCCGAAAATGCTGACCGCTCATCAGCCTGATGACACAACGTTGAACTTTGAATTCTGAATTTGTGAATTTTAAAGCTATAATTACCGTTCATACTTATATTACTCACCTGTATCTACTTACCTTGTGTGAGCTCATCCAGAGACAACTAAACTATCTATTCCTAGGTCATTGCAAGGAATTACTAGTTTTTTGATTACAGAAAAAATGTCTATGTCTTGCTAACCTGCCCCGGATTCCCAGGGATAGGGATGGCCATGAAATTTAACCAAATCTTTAGATAACAGAAATACATTACAAGATAATCTGGCATTGTTTAAAGGGGAGTAATATCAGACATGTCTGATAATTCTGCCCGGAAAATCCATGATGTAATGGTATTGTATGTAGCTCTATGGACTTCTAAATTAATATGAAAGCTATCATGCTATGAGTAAATTATAGATATCTAGACGTCCTGTATGACGTTGTATGTAACTCTTAAGAAGTCTATGAATATTGCAATTCTTGATCGTTTTATCCACAGATAATGGAGAGATGAAGAAATCTTTGATTGACTTTTATTGAAATCTATGAAAGTTTGCTCTCTCAATACATTTTGATTCATGAAAAGTTTGAAAGTCTATGAATGTTTGCAAATGTGAATAGATTTGAAATTCAGATTTCTATCTAAAAATGATTTGAAATATCCATTTACCAATTCATTCATTAATGGATTCTCAAGCTGGAGTGACGGACGACGGTTCATAGCTATCTGGTGCGGTGAGAATTCTATGCGAAATTGGCGGGCGTATAATGGTGCATTATATACCCTCCAATACCGGGCAGAATGCATTTCAAACTCATTTCAATCACTTCTATGACCTCCAAAGGCACCGAGAGTGAAATACAATGAACAGTATCACATTAACATGGATTTCTGAGGGCAACAATGTAGGACATTTGAGGGCGCGTAAACGCCTGAAGAAATCATCATTGCGAGATACATTGTTGCCTTCTGCTCTCCACATTGCACAATAGCTCAATTACGCACAATAGACATCTCTAAGTGACAAAATGAAAAGCTACATTCTTTCCAGAGGAAATAAACGCTTCCTCCCTTTGCTATCTGTCCATTGCTTCATCCTTAAGAGAAACTTGCATTTACATCACTTGTAGTCGTTTGAATACGATGTAGAATGAATTGATTAGCTGCTGTTAAGTTGAAAAATGGCAACAGAAGCACGAAAGATTGTGTGATAGGTTAAAATTTATCAAAACTGTCGTTAATTACTTTCATCTTCAAAACCTCTGAAATTCAGCAGTTCCTGCTTGTAACATGTTACATCAAAATGCAATGAGCTTCAAGAATCGCCTCTTGCATAACAGATGAGGAGATTCTCAATGCATCGATCATGAGCTTGTACTGTTTCCTTGACGACTCCTTGAGGTCGATAATCCCTCAGCTGTGGAATTGCAACACTGAATTCTGCACATCATGCTATTTCACATCGTTTCAGAACGTCATTATCACGCTTCAATGGGCATCATTGAATGGATGAGATTCACTCTGTGATTTTCATTCTGAAGGACTGGAATGAATTGTCACTTCCTCGTCTTTGCTTTCATCTTGCTTGTCTCAGACATCCAATGCCTCATTCCGAGGATCTGCGCCAGGAATGCCACAAAGGTCAATGCCAAATGTTGCCCTGTTCCGCCAGGAGGAACGGAACCGTGTGGAGGAGCTGGACAAGGCCTATGTCGGCGTGTGACTCCTTACAGCGAAGTTCTCATGTAAGTTCAGTCTGATTTCTCATGTCATCTCAAGGTAGATGGAAATTCATTGCCTATTTTCATAATGGCAGCTCTCTGTATTTTCTCCGACTTTTGGATGAGGATTGATTAGTTAAATTACAAGGATTGATATAATTCAATATCGACAGGAACTATCAAAATTGCAATGAAGGGTGTGCATGTGCATTCATCATCGTGAACAAAGGTGATGTCATTTACCACATCACTGAATTTGACAGCAGTATTTGCAAACTCCCAGATGGCGGTCTCCGTGGCACAGTGGTTCAGTGCTTGGCCTAGCGATCTGTTGGTGTAGAGGTCGACCCCCGAGAGTGTCATTGGAAGTCGGCAGGAAGGGCATCCGGTCTCCGTGGCACAGTGGTTAAGTGCTTGGCCTAGCGATCTTCTGATGTAGAGGTTGAGCCTCAAGAGAGTCATTGGAAGTCGGCAGGAAGGGCATCCGGTCTCCGTGGCACAGTGGTTAAGTGCTTGGCCTACCGATCTTCCTGGACAGAGTTTGAGCCCCGAGAGTGTCATTGGAAGTCGGCAGGAAGGGCATCCGGTCTCCGTGGCACAGTGGTTAAGTGCTTGCCCTAGCGATCTGTTGGTGTAGAGGTTGACCCCCGAGAGTGTCATTGGAAGTTGGCAGGAAGGGCATCCGGTTTCTGAAATGTCCAGTTTATCTTTTCACAGAATTGATGCAAATATCATCATTACGAGTGATGCTAAATTGTACACAGTAAATCATTGCATCAAAAGAACAAATGCCTGCCAAATTTCTGTCTATCTTGCTTTTAAGCTGTAATGTAGCACATTTCAATATCAATAGCGATACTAAGCATACTTCTGAAAATACAACATAAATAGAATGATTAAATATTGAGTTGCATTTTCAGTTGAAAAATGGGAACAGAACTGAATAGCTGCTATTTCATCCAATATCAGGAATCATCAGTAGATCTAGTTCGCATCTCTCAACATCGACACAACTCCCTATTTAAAGTTGCAGCCATCCGGGTAAATTTGAGATTTGCAATTAACAAGTTTGTGAAATTTCGACGGGTGACACTCTGTTTCAAACTGCAAATATACCCGGGTAAATTGTAATGAATGCCCGCCGAAGCATCACTAACTTGCTAATTGCAACCCGATTTTGCAACTTTAAATGGAGTTGTGTCTATGTTGAGAGATGTGAACTAGGCCTGTTGATGATTCTTAATTTTGGATGAAATAGCAGCTATTCAGTTCTGTTCCCATTTTTCAACTGCGGATGCACCTCTATATCCAATTATTCCATTTTCATTATGTTTACAAAATTCAGCAATTATTAATTACTGAGAAATTTTGAAAAAGCAAATAATTAGAGCATTCTGATCCCTACTCATTCCTCTCATTTCAGGGATAATCAACACAACAAGCTCTGGCAGCAAGATGACAGATGGAAATGGCCGCTGAAATTCTTTACTTTCTTATGTGAATGCCAGGATATGTATTTCGGAGTCTCCTGTAGCGAATGCCGACCAGGAAAAACAGGTCCGAAGTGTAAAGCTGAATCTCCTGCTCTCATCCGTCGGAATGTCCAGAAACTGAGCGCCACGGATCGCCTTATCTTCCGAGGAGTACTCAGTTTGAGTCGTCGTGTACAGTCTGAGTTTGTTGTTCCTGATGGGACAGTTCTAGCTCCTCTACTCTTCCGCAACGTCACAGTCCATGAATATTTCGTCTTCATCCATTACTTCGCTTCCAAACGTCCACAACACGGTCGGAAGTGCCGAACACTCTTCGACTGCAATCACGAAGGTCCTGGATTCCCTACGTGGCATCGCTATTTCATTCTCATGTGGGAGAAGGCACTCGGGAAACTTGCCAGAGAATACTTCGGAGTAGAACGCTTTGCAGTTCCATATTGGGACTGGACAGACGAGAAATCGTGCTCCGTGTGTACGGATGATTTAGTTGGAGATCTATCTTCACCCTCATCGACGTCGTTTCTCCGTCATTGGTCTGTATTGTGTCCAGAATTACATCGGAATGAGTGCTCTCCTTGTACAGCCAACGCAGGACCGCCATATCTTACAAGGGATACGTCTCATCTGCGTCTTCCAACAACGTCACAAATCCTCAGCACGTTGCGACGACGTACATATTTTTCCTTGAATGAAATGATGCCTCTATCATCGGACGAGAAATGTCAATCGTTTGTGAGATACTTCGAAGGCAACTGCGCAGACTCGCGAATCAGTCGAGGTAATTATCCAATGCACAATGCGGTCCATCGCTCTTCAAGAGGAGCTTTCAATAGCACGAGAACTTCTCCAAATGATCCACTCTTCCTGCTTCATCACTCACAGATGGATCGGCTGTTGCTGGTTTGGACAGAGACAAGGAGATTGAATGGTTTTGAAATCCCTAATCTGCTGACTGTGGCTGGTCATTGCAGGGACTGCCATCTTGTTGGATTCTTGCCCCTTATCACTCACTCACAGGTGCTTGTGCAGTCCAAGAGCTTTGGTGTCACCTACGACTCAATGATCTTTGGCAGAACGGATTTGAGGAAGTTGAATGTGACACACTTGTGATATGATGTCCGTTTCCATCGTCTTGTAACATTTTGTAATTTTATATAGGTTTTGGAAATGGTAGCTAATTCGAATTCTGTCGCGATAGAACGAAATAGGGCTTTATGAATGTTCTAGCCTCAAACGCTCTGAGATTGAGTGCGAAGGCTACTTTCCCGTTTAGGTGATCTATTGTCATTGATAGTTAATGAGCACTTTCAACTTCGGCTAGACAAATTGAAGTTAACCTTCAAATTACTAAGAAATAATTACTTTGATTTTAAGAAACTCTGTATCAAAAAAAACGAGCGGAAAAATCTATTCTCTTGTATGCGCTTCTATGCATATGTAGAAATATATGCTTTTACTTCTTTTCATCTACTTGAATTTGTAATCTATAATTGTCATCTAATAATTTGAATTTGTGATATGGGTCAATAATTTTTTTCCATGTGAGTCATGCAATTTTGGAGTGCCTGCTTTATTCTATGCGCTGTAAAGTATGACAGGTGCGCGTCAAGAAATTGTTTGATATCGTCATGTAAATCAAAACTGTCACGAAGTGGCTCGAGACGCGGAAACAGGTAGCGATCACACAGATTGTTATCTGGTGAATATGGTGGTTGTCTCAAGAGTCGAATATTATTCTTTGAAATATGTTGAGTAGTTACAATGGCGGTATGGAGTCTCGCGTTGTTATGTTGCAACCGCATATTTTCTGCTAGGTATAAAATTATTTCCGGTTGTCGTTTTGAAAAATTTACACGACTGCCAAGAAACTGGATGTATCTGTATGCATTGATGGATTGACTGACCGGTTGTATTTCAAAATAATGAAAACTTTTCTGTGAAACATCTATAATAACAAGGTGGTTTTTCTCCTGGTGGATCTCAAAACCGTCAGTCTTTTTTCATCGTCACCACCTGCACTAATCCAACTGCTAATTGTATTTCTAGGTTTAAATTTTCGAAGATAGAAGAACTTTTCATCAACAGTTACCAAATTCAGATTTGTTTGGATGGTTAAAAATGATTCTAGTAGATCTTCCAATGCTCAACACGAACAGCCTTGTTGTACTCTGACAGAGTGTGAGAAATCCATCGTGTGTGAGACCACTCTTTACCAAGATCTTCGTTTGAAATTCTCTCCACCATAGTATGAGATATTTGCAAGACGCTTGCGATATATCTTAGTGTCATGTAGTTATCCTCATTGATTAGTTGTTCAACGGCTTGGACATTTTCAGTTCTTGCTTGACTTTTCTTCTCACCACTATCTGGTTGCGCTCAAAGGTGTTTCGACTGCCATCTCGAAATTCTTGGCAAATAGTGCGAATCCGTACAGCACTCAAGCAATTATCAGGCCAAGGCTCTTGAATGATGTTATGAATTTGTGTGGCGATCATATTGTATTGACGAAAACTTGCAATCAAAAAATACAATCTTCCTTGCGTACACTCCATTTGATAGGCTGACGATAATAAGCTCAGAATAAATGAAGAGTAAACGCATCGAACTCAAATTATCTATTCAAATTCGTTGATTTCAAGTAAATGACTGAAAGTAACAGTAGAGGATAAAGGCATGAAGAAATGGAGATAACAGATGTAAATAAAGAGCATATACATGTATTTGCAGCACAAGCATAGAAGAGCAATCAAGTAGAATAATTTTTTCTCCGCTCGTTTTTTGTGATACAGACTATAAATCCTTATTCTTTGTCACAATTCGAAATTGTTTTAATGACAGAGAATTGCTGCTGTTTCCCATGTAACAATGGTGAGCTTGTTTTAGATGAAATGCACATTTGACGTGCACTGAATTCATTGATTGTAACCACATTCTCGAAAGACTCCTGAATTTAGGTAGATAGAAATATTTTCCAACATTGACTAATAGCGATTGACTCGATTAGACTTGTCTATCAAATGATTTTTTAGAAAACACAGATTTTACTATATTGCTTGTAAGAACAAATAAAAACACTGTTTCTGAATGTCGGACCCAGAAGCGTTCTATTAAACATTTCAACTTCGACCACGAATTCCACACAAACTCACAGCGGGGATTTTCGCTCAAATAAATATAAATCATAAGAAAGTGCATGTAAAGCTCAAGATCGATATAAAGTCCGACTGAGTAGTGAATTGCTTCGATTCTTTTTGGGAGACCCCGAGCGACATAAATTACTTGTAATCGTGAAAATATATTTCATTTTTTGGAAACTAATTTACTGGTGCGATGTCTGTACAGCGCCGATGTATCCAGCTATCATCGCATTCGCATGCTGCAAAATATTTTGAATGCGCATTTAATAACACCGTGAAATGCAATTTGCTGGCTTTCTGACAGATAGAAATTGCTGCATGCGTCTGACACGAGTACAATTCGTCACCTGAAGGAAATGTACATTTATGGTAATCAGCTAGACACAAGATAGAGCAATAATTCCGCATTCGAGAATCCGATCGAATCACACATAATTTCTGTGATATTTACTTACTTTGCAGGTCGGTAGGCTGCACTATTACAACTTGAAGCATAATCAATGACAAAAAAATCATCCAAACTGATCCAGCAGATTATATCTGAAGCACAAACTTAATAAATTCATTCTTTGGGATATTTGTGTGCCTTTATAAATCTTTCTGATGTGTTCTCTTTATGATTCTTTGCATCGGCAATGAATGTTTGCAATTTACAGTTCCGATCGATTTTATTCATGAAATATAAACGCTGATTAGGACTATATCTAGCCTGAACTCTGAAAATTGTCAGAAAGACGTCCTCAGACTTGAACAATGTAAACACAACAATTCCTTGGCAGCCGTAGACGCTGCCTTTCGCCCATCAAGGTAGAGTTAGCACGGATCGGAATGTAAATTTTTCAATCACCTGAACAAGTTTGTAATTTCCTTTGGGTCAGTTTTCAGGCTCTGAGATGCTGCCACCCTGTTTAACGTTCCCTTTCGTGTCTAGGGTTGGTTGAGAAGCCGTGTATGCCCTCACGAAAATTTTTCATGAGAACTGATGAAATTCAATGCGAATTCATGAGATTATTATGAGTCTCATGATATTCTCACAAGAAAATATTTAACTCATGATGTTCTCATGATGCTTCGATGAGAGCATAATGAGTGGTAATGAGGACATTCATGAGGATAATATCTCATGATCGCGTTCATGAAGAAATCATGAGCATTTATGAGGTCTTCGTGAAAATTAGCTTATAAGTAGTAAGTTATGCATGCTAGCCGCAAAAGGAAATAGCCATAAGAAAGCTTATTCAATCATAGAAATCGACAACAATAAAAAAGGTTAGTCTATAAAAGATAAAAATATATAGGATTTATCATGGCGATGTGCAACAGCATTTTCGAAATGATGCATGTATAATTTGACTTTACAATTACCATTACTGTGCAAGATGTTGAAAATAGACATATACAGAGTGTTAAAAAAGTAACGCAAAATTTAATTGTTAAAAGTTTTATTCAATTCATAGATCATAATGAGAAGTGAGAACATAGAAGACGATCAAAGAAGATGTTCAATGTGTCCTCCGTCATTTGTAACACATTTCGCCATTCTGTCTCGCACAGACCTGCACACTTTTCTGCAAAGAGTCACATCAATGGTCTGCAACTGTTCAGAAATAAGCAACCGCAGCTGTCGAGAGAAGTTGGGTTGTGGGAGTAGACTCTATCTTTTAAAACACCCCACAAGAAAAAATCTGCTGGTGTCAAATCGGGCGACCTGGCTGACCACTCGATTGGTCCCCTCCTACCAATCCACCTTCCGGGAAATTTTTCATCAAGGAAAGCTCGCACAGTGCTTGCGAAATGCGGGGGAGCACCGTCCTGCTGAAACATGACGTCATCGTCGTAGTTTGCTAAGCGAAGGATCAAAAAATGTTTAAGCATGTAAAGGTAAGACTGTCCGGTAACACTGCCATCAAAGAAATAGGGACCGATTATTCCAACAGAAGAAATACCACACCATACAGTCACTCCAGGCATATTGACATCTTTTTCGATAATGTGATGCAGGTTGGTGTCATTCCAATAAATTCAGTTGTGCCGATTCAAATGACCATTTAATTTAAAGGTGGCCTCGTCTGACCAGATGATGTTATCAATACTTGCAGGATTTGCTCTGAACATTTCTTCAAATTCTCACAACTTTGCATTCGCCTGTCTGGATCATCCTCATTGATGGCATGAAATAATCGAGGAATGTACGGCTTATATCCTAATTCTTTCAAGGTATTGAACACAGTCACGTGAGATACATTGTATTCTGAAGTATTGGATATTTGACGCGCAATACGACGTGTTGACGTTGGAGTACTCGGTTCAATTTCTTGCAACACAACTCTTTGAAACTCTTGAGATTTGCATACAGATGGCCGACCAGAACGACCCTCATCAGCAACACACCCGCTTTCTTCAAACTTGTGAATGAGTCTCATTATTGTTGAAACATGGGGAGGGCTCCCACCAGCCTGTCTTGCAACTTCAGATGCATTACATCCAGATGAATAATAATTTTTCACCAGATTTATTCTCTCTTTGATTATGAAACGTCGAGCCATTAACGTAGAGCTATAGTTAATACTCAAAGCTGATTGACTGAACACGAGGAGTGACATTAGTAGATGAGTACAATTCAATGCTGGACAATCAATTTTGAAACTATGGCAGCGACTCGTGAAGTGGACGATTCTGAACATAAATGTGCTGCAAGTCTGGTAGTTTTGCAATATTTCTATGGTAGCTAGCATGGTATCAGTTCCATTCAGTCGTTCTCGATTCAGTTGCTTGCTGACTATGATGAAAATTTTGCGTTACTTTTTTAACACCCGGTATATACAATCACAGTTAATCATAAGATCATGATAATTAGTGGTCTATTTTTGCGAATACTGAAATAGCATGGTGGACATGGTGTGGGAATGCTTAGGGGCAATGTGCCTAGGCCAAGTAAGCTCCAATAACTATATGTGAGAAAATGAATTTAGAAATATGAAAAAGGAACTGTTGATTACTTAATGAGATTTTCATGAAAAAGCTCATGAAATTTGATGAGATATTTCATGCGAAAACGTCCCAATTATTCCGTGGTCACAGACAAGAAAGAATAATGTCTCTCTGTTGTTACTATGCGTGCCTGAGGCTAATGATAGTTGACATTGATAAATGCTTCTGACACTTTGATCTTTGCTTGTAGATACATGCAAGTCCTAACTGCGTGGTGCAGCATACATGCAAGTTAGCCACTTGAAGATTAACAGGCCTATGTCTAGACAATAATTCATTGCAATGGACAGTGGTAATACATTGCCATCCACACAGCGTTTGAATTAAATGCCGATCAAATTCTTTGAACAAGTAGTCCGGGAGCTACTGACGCTTTCTTCGTAAATTCGCGCACAAAGGACTTAATAGCATGGATTTGTAGATCTAGAAACGCTGAATATAGAAATCCAATTCTTGAGTGTCACAGCCAGTCGCTTTCGGTTAAGGTTAAAGGATTTCCATTGGAATCCAATGTTAAAGTTCACGAAATATCTATGGATTGTGAGACAGTTGACATGGATGTAAAAAGTTTGCAGTGAGTCACATGATTCAGTATTTGATGTCTGTCTGAGAGCCTCTACAAAATGAGTTTAATAAAACGCCAAAGTTAAGTTCAGAACATGAAATGTACTCATTTTTTAGAGGCTCTCAGACAATCAAATACTGAATCATATGACTCACTTCAACTTTTACATCGAAGTTGATGTTCTGAACTCAATCATGTTTCAAATTTCATAGCAGTCTGATAAATAGTTTCTTTTCTGCAAAAGAAAATGTACGAACGTTGCCAACTGTTTCACAATCCATAGATATTTCTTGAATTTTACCATTGGATTCCAATGGGAATCCTTTAACCTTACCTATAACCGAAAGCGACTGCCTGTGACACTCAAGAATTTGATTTCTATATTCAGCGTTTTCAAGATCTACAAATCCATGCTATTAAGCCCTTTGTGCGCGAATTTAAGAAGCGAATTGATTTGAAGTGATTTCTATGGTTCACAATTTCGATTCGTAGATATTTCAAGCTTCACATACTTTAATGTTCTGAGCTACATGGGCTATGTAAAAAATTTATCATAGATTTTAGTCTTTTACAGATCAAAATCTTAGATTTTTGATGTCATAGATCTAAGGTTCAGTAACAATGCATTACCATGGATTTCTATATAGTATATCGGGATGAGACACTACCGATATCTACATACATTAGCAGTCCTGTTTTGAAGACAATTGATTGTTAAGTATCACTATTATACTTTCTCAAAGTGACTTTCAAATGTGCTGTCGATGGTTGTAGCACAAATTGTAGAACCTTAATAGAAACTATTTCATTTCATTGTTTCCCAAAAGACTCTGAAAGATTCAGGAAAATATATGTTGCAAAATATTCGAGAATTTGAAGAGGGAATTTGGAATCACATAATATCAAGAGCATCTACTCGCATTACAACTTATTAAAATCCGGTGAATTTACTATTCCTTTTTCTCCCAGTTGATTCAATCATAGCAACTCCATTTTAGGAAAGTTGTCTGATATCAGCGAACTCTACTACATCGAAAAGTCAAGACAGTAAAAAATGACACATAATTATGTTGAACAACAAAGCTTTGGCTTCAAATAGAATATAGAAAAGTTCAGCTCTTTTGACTCATTCTTTCTTACACGAATTAGCCATTGAAGCACTGGAGCACTACAACTTCATTAACATGCTGGTAGCGCTCCAAATTTTCCGTTGTTTTGTTGACGTAATAAAAGTAAAGACTCCAACGATAGGACTTCATAAACGGAGTGAGCATTCCGATCCTACAAAATTAATTCAGAATTGTAAACTTGATTATCTGGAACGTTTCCTTGTTGTCATGCTAGAAGCTTGGGTGGTCTCAAAATCTCCTAGCCTGAGTAGAGTCATTTTACGACATGATCCAGTCCACCGAAGCCTTTTGAGTGTAATTAGTGTTTCATATCTTTTTGTGGTTCTAAGATTTCCTCTTCGGACAAATTCAGTCGAATGCCGTTTCAGCTGGTATCGACAGTCTTCATGTGGAAAAAATTTGATATCTGTCAAGGATGTAACTGATGCAGAAAGAGCAAAATGATTTCCTTTCTAAGCATTCTGAAGAGTCCCAAGGCTTTAAAGGCTGCTGCTGATCGTTCAGAATCATCAATTAATTTGGACTTCTCGAGATTTTTTTTCAATCATGCCTGAACCCACAAACTTGGACTTAAGAAGAAAGGCATTATACGTAAAGCTTAGATGGATTTACAGTCAGAAAAGTCATCATTGAAAATTGTAGTCCTTCGTGTTATTTGATTCAAATCAAGTGAGAAGAGACCTCGTCCGACAGTGCTTCAACGTAGATGAACAGGATTATTTGCTGTATTTTCTCGCGATGGCTTGATTGTACCAACAAATTGTGTGATTGACATGACCATAAAAGCATGGAATTTATTGAAAATCCGCATAAGGACAGCTCGAAAAAATCCTATCCTCAAGAACTAATACGAAGTTTTCGAAATACTTCTTTGTATTTGTTGGCAAGAACTTTCATCGCAATGATTTGAAATTGGACATCCATTTCAATTTTCTGTACTGAAATGATTCGTCAATTGTTGTATGAAAAATTACATATCAGTATGGAAATCTGAATGTATAGGTTATCCGTCCAAGTCTGTATTCGAAAGGTGCAGAAGTCGTCTAGCAAATTCTCATGCATTTTTCTTGAAATAAGCGATCGATTTATACAAAGTTGTTTGTTAAGAACGACAGAAATGGATGGCCCCGAAAATTCTACAACTTGAATCAATTGCGTAATGCACAATCTATCCTCTATCAAAACCATACTGTAAACCGTTGACTGACAGTTGACAGACATTTATCCTACTAAATCTATTTTGTCGGTCATTGTTAGTTCTTGTAGGATGATTGCCACTGAACACCTTCAATATCTGACAAAAAGCGACACAATTAATAGCAATGAATTATAGCTTAAATTTTATCAAAAATGTAGTTAATTAAATTATGTCACACAATAATATAGATTGCCAAAAAGTCAAGTAATCACTAATCGAAAAAATCAGTCAATATTCAACATTTTTTGTTTAATTAATTTGCATAAAAAGGATCTGTTTCGATATCGGTGGAGAACCAACAGATTCGTCGGATATCGCAGGATATTGGAGGTGACAATCGTCGGTTGATTTTATTAGTAATTTTGTAGGATAATTGTCGGTCTACGGTTTACAGTGCATAAGTAAAGCTCGTGGAATGATATAAAGAAACATTCATGTACTAGTTGTTGTGCGAGTAGATGCTCTTGATATTATGTGATTCAAAATTCCCTCATTAAATTCTCGAATATTTTGCAGCATATATTTTCCATAATCTTTCAGAGTCTTTTGGGAAACAATGAAATGAAATAGTATGCCCTTGTTTTCTATTAAGGTTCTACAATTTGTGCTACAACCATCGACAGCACATTTGAAAGTCACTTTGAGAAAGTATAATCGTGATACTTAGCAATCAAATGTCTTCAAACAGGACTGCTAATGTATGTGGATATCGGTAGTGTCTCATCCCGATATACAATACTATATAGAAGTCCATGGCATTACCTTTCAACTGATCAGCCTAAATCGTCTGGCGCTACTCGCCGACCAGGCTGTCATTTGAAAGGTAATATATCTTTCTAGGCATGATTGTTACATTGTTAAGCACGCTTTTTATTTCAGGCATATGAGCGAATTGAATGGTGTTCAGTAATTACAGCGGCAATATCCTTCAACCTGATGTCGTATTTGAATTGAGGTTAGAGACGCCCTGTACACCATGGCTGGCGCCGTATTCTGCCACAACTGCATATGATATTGTAAGGAAGCATAATTGTTTCAAATGTATAAGTTGTACTCGAAAATCAGCTTACAGAAAGTGTAAGAAGTGAATATGTTTTTATGAAACTCTTTAAACTGCTCGCATCCTATCTCGCAGTATGTAATGGTCTAATGCGCAGATAAATTGACCTGATCCGATGACAATTTATCAGCAACAGACTCTAGTGGTCACTAAAGTCATTGTGACTTCGTTTCGTCACAATGCGTGACTTAATTTACATTTGTTTATAACAGTCAACATTGCAGCAAAAACTGCAGCATAGTTTGGTTGAGGCCTTTCGATCAGACTATGCGAGTAATGCACTGACAAATTAACAGAGATGTAGAGCTTAACATCATGACTTCACAACTTGTCAATCTGTTCTGTACATCTGTCAAGCCCATCTTACTCGTGGGAGGGACTCTTGGATTGCTAATGCCCAACACCGATAATTTCTACACTGTAAATCGCTCAATACCAATCACAAACGAAGGATGCACACCAAAATATTTTTTTGGTATATTTCTGTATTCTCTCGGCATATATTTGTATGCTTTTCGTATGCTTTTTCAAATGTGGTGTGCTTTACATACTAAAGCCATACCAGCACAATGTTAAAGGAAAGCATCAATGATTTCTAATATATGTTGATTTAAGGCCTTTAGTCAATAAAAATCACACTAATGTTACTACTGTTTTGTAAGTAGTAAGATAATGACATTTAATAGTCAAACTTACAATACTGAATTCGATGTTGATACATGTAAGTCTAAGGCATTTCACAAATCATCAATAAGTATTTAACCATCAACAATTATGCATTATGTAATTTTGGAACTTAGCATATTGTCAATCCGAAATAAAAACACATTGTAATACATGGACGCAAAAATAGTTATGTTCGAGATATATAAGTCAACATGGTTGCTCGATAGTTATCGTATTATTTAAATGATGTTTATCAACTTAGTTCATGGAAATGAGCTAATTATGAGTCTTGTGAATGCCATAAGACAAGTAGCAACGATGGCATGCGGCGTTTCTTTAACAATAATTCCAATCTACAATGTAGTTAAATAGCACATTTTCACAAAGAAATATTCACGACTGACATTACTGGAAAAATGTTATTTGACAGTAGTATGTATTATAGTATTATAACTTATTTTTTGCTATGTGACTTAAAGCTCTTCATACTAAACACATACCAATGAGGACGAATTTGCATCGGGTTTCGTATATAAAACATACCGACAATTCGTATTTAATTGTAAAACAGTCAATCAGAGATAGAATGGTTCGTTATCGCGACATACCAATCACATACGAAAGTAAGTGAGATTTCTTATGATAAAACATACCAGATCTCTGCAAACGTACGAAAATCTCGTATCAGATTTTAATAAGCAATGTTAAAAGCTTATAATAAGGTTTATAAACAATAAGATTTATAAGCAATGTTAAAGCAAGTGAAAATGTAAGGATTATCATACCTCACAATATTAGTGGTTCATTCATTCACTTTTTCACGATATGCAATTGGGATGACAGCAAACTACCCACTATTTGCTACAATTAATTGATATAGGGGCTGGATTTTTATGTTTTTGCATGAAACATATTTTTTCACATATTTTGACGTTTTTCGGGATTTTCACATACCGTAAAACCTCTATTTGAACGGCACCTATAATATAACGGCAGTCTAGAGGAGGACTTGAAAAATTGAATGGCACCCTCTATTTGAACGTCACCTCTAATTTAACGACACTTTGATGAATTCATCTCCTACATCAATTACATGACTGAAATAATCTTCTGCAAAACGTGTAAAACAGGAAAATAGTTTGTAGAATGCTATGGAGCTATTTTAGAGGCTGGGAAGTCCCATTCAATGGAGTTGCATCGTAATTATTTTCAAGGCCAAAGTCAGACAGTTCTACGAGAGGTGGATGTTGCACGACCAGAGGAGCTACACCAAATCCGGCAACATGCGAGCGCCATCAATGGAAGCATACTTGAAATGGATTGTCGATGCCTGGTATCAGCTGCCGAAGGATCTGATCATCAAGTCATTCAAAGGATGCGGACTGATCAACGCTCTCGACGGCTCGGAGGATTGCCAGATCCATTGTTTCAAGCCAGACTCGGACGGTCCAATTCAGACTGGTTTGCAACTTCTCCGGCAAGCCGGAACCAATGCTGGTGTCGAACGTGGAATCAATCACAACTTTGACGATGATGCTGAAGGTGATGCGAATGACAAGGACAGCTACAACAGCGACGTGTCACTTGATTTTCACTAGTGAGTTCGTGATTTCTAACCAGTGATTACCGGTAACCTGCGTTTGTTAACTTTTGTCAAATAGATACCGGTATATGCAGAGTTCTTATGTTACATGTTTTCGCTTTTCATCTATAAAATTTACAGATTTAAGATAAAAATTACTGAAAATTTCATCTCTAAATTCTGATCAGCTAGTCGAAAAATAGAACGGCACCCTGTAATTGAACGGCACCTCTAATTAAACGGCAGTGCGGGGAAAGGTTTGAAAAATATAGAGCGGCATGCCGTTCAAATAGAGGTTTTACGGTATTTCCGATTTTCTCATGTCATTCATTATTTTTTGCAACATCACTAATTTCCTCCCAAAACATGTACGTCGGACGTGTGTGTACGTGACGGCAACGACAATTTGTCTGAAGGTTTGACCCAGTAATTAGCCGAGCTAGTGCCGCTCTATTCAACTATGCGCCAGTGACATCTGTACATGTCGAAATCTTCTGTGTCTTCAGAAGTCTTCTCTCGGACAGCCGGCGATCATTCTGTGAAGAGAACATTAAGAAACTCACCGTAGACAAATGCTTCTTTCGTCACTGAGTGTTTTAAGCGAGTGATAAGCCATTCTTTTTAGTTCCAAGTAGTGTAAAACAATGACTTGCAAAAAAATATTCCACATAGTTTTTCACATATTTTGGACTTATTATTCACATAAAATATTACATATCTTGGGGTTTTCGAGCACATAAAAATCCGGGCCCTACTTAGTACAAATGTGTTGCAATTAATTGATTGGTGTAATCGCAGAATGATGCATGTAATTACTTTTGACAACCGTGAGTAAAATTATTTCAAAGGAAAATGTGAAAATAGAATGCGACATCTTCACTGGAATGACTTGAAAACTATCAATTGTCTTTAATCATTATCAATCATTATATTTCTCGACGGTTTCTGATGAATTTGCATGAAAATTTCAAAAATCATTGTTTAAAAATCACTCAGCTAGCCCTTTTCGAGAAAATTACGAAAATTCAAAATGGCGCGCAAGAAAACGAAACTGTACTCCGTGGCTAGATTAGAAAAAGTTTCAAATTATTTCGTCAGCAACTTTCTATGCAGTTTGAAACGCTCTTTTCAGTGATTACTGTTGGAGTATCATGCGGCTTTGCAGTTTTTGAGAAATTAGAGAAAATCAAAGTGGCGAACATAAAACCGAAACTGCATTCTGGGGCTTGATTAATATTCATTATGCATACAAGTCTTGGAGGTCTGATCGATCCGATACAGAACACTGATTCACACATTTGGTTTGTGCACAAGCAAACATGAGACTTCCAAGAAATTTTAAGAACCTATTAGGACCTCCAAGACTTGTTATTGATGCATGATGAATATTAATCGAGCCTGAGACTGCTGTTTCCCGTTTGTCCGCCATTTTGAATTTTCGTAATTTTCTCGAAAAAGGCTAGCTGAGTTATTTTTTTCTGAACCATGACTTTCGAAATTTTCATACAAAAATACATTAGAAACAGTCGAGAACAATAATGGGAAATTTTCAAAATGAAACCGCCTCGCCTGTCATGCATTTCTAAGGGTCCTTATGAACTTGAAAAGTTTCCGATCTCCACCTTCTTCACAGGTAAACTGACAGCAGCCGTTGGTGCAACATTCAGCCAATAGCAAGACTTTCTTATAACGAGAGATGAATTTATCTGAGAATTTCGCAGCTTGGATGACTGAAAAATGATCTTTGCCATCTATTTCTTCATCTTTACCTGGCCAACGGTAGCTTCCTCACCGAAATCGAAGTCATGTCCGTCACCATACGTAGATAAATTCGATTTATGCCTTTATTGGAGCGAACAAACATTAGGTTGGTGTGAGGCCCAACAATTTTGTGCACAAGTCAATGGAGAACTTATCCAAGGAGATAATGTACTGAAACTGAAGAATATGAAGGCCGAACTTACGTATAACACGTTTTTCATTGGTCTTACAGATACACTAGAAGAAAGAGGAGACCGACAAGAGCGGCTGGTTATGGGCAGACGGAGGAAGTTCCCCTCAATCCTCAGACATGATGTGGTCAAGGAATAGGGTCGATGAGGACTCGTCCAAGGATTATATTGTACATGATGGAAATAAGATCAGCAGTACATTCAAAGATGGGGAAGATAACAGCGGTGCCGTGTGTCAAGTGAGACCTATGACCACGTCAAAACACAGTCGGTCAATGTATCTCAAAAGATCTGAAATCCCACCTTACAGCTTCACGCATTCTCACATGAACGCGGGACAGGGTGGATGTCACAAGACGTTTGAGAAGTATTCATTCTTTGAATGCTTCCGTCTGTGCAGCCGCTACCAATACGATAGGTGTATGGGGATTTATTACAATCCAGGACGCGAGGAATGCCTTGTTCTTCTGTACACCAACCAGAATCTTTATCTTCATGGCAATTCAAGTGAGTGGGTGAAATATTTTCGTACAATGCGTCCATAGTCTAATCGGAGAATGTAGAAACTCCGGAATATTCACGGAACAATTCGTGGAAAACTTGACTCATTATTGAGTATTCTGAAAAAGGATTTTCTGTTGGTGGATTAGTAAAACGGGTTCCTTCATTGGTGTTCAGAATCGTATGTCGCAACACAAACACTTTGACAATGATGTCTTGTATAAAACAAAACTGATTATGTATTATCTGTAAATGGCGACTGCCAGCAAAATTTTACTTCCATCAATGATATGTTGAGAAGACATGTTGAATTTCTTCAGAGATTTCAATTCGATTTCAGTTTCGAATGAACATTTCTGGAATGTTCATTCGTACTACAATATTTTTTCTTTATGCATGGATGAGGAGGTTTACTTTTCCTATCATGGAGACGTAGGAAAACTATGATTTTTCCATTCATGTACAACTTTTCCATTCATGGAGAAATATCTACTTTTATCGCTGTTTGAAAAGTTGACTTTTCTACACCTGGATACTTTAATCTCCATGTTGCTATAAATATCTATTCTATCTGCAATGGCCGCAAAGAAATTAGATTATATCTATTCTATTTGTCCCTGCTCATAGACATGGACAAAAGAGTGATTTGATTTGATTCATAGACATCCACAAAAATAGTTATTTACGCAACTGTGCAAAATGTCCATCTTTATTGCTTTCTTCGAGGTCAACATATCTATGCACGAGCCCGAAGGGCGAGGGCATAGAATGTTGATCGAGGAGAAAGCAAAAGATGGATATCTTTGCATGAGTTGTGTAGGTAATTTTATTTTTCACTGATATCATGACCATTATGACCAATCTAATTCTATGGTGTTTGATGAGTTAAATAATAAGCGGGTTTTATATAATTCAATCGCATACATCTATATAGAAATCTATAATTCAACCAGTGCAGTAATGAAAATATTACTACACGCCCGTGCAGTAATATGCTTTACAGGTAAACTAAAGTGGCAGGATATCTACATTATACGCACGGTGAAAAATGAAAAATTATATTCCTTCATTGTAAAAGTACTTTTTCCGTCCACGGATATCTTGTCGACCCTCGATCGCTTTCGCTTTCTCGGTTCAACAAGAAATCCTTGGATAGAAAAGCTGTGCTTTCCAATTTCAGGAAAATAGTCATTCACTAAATATCTTGGTAGTTGCATGCGAGTAACTGAGATTTAAACAAGCCAAAATAATTAATTGATTGCAAAAAGGAGCAAGACTTAAACAGATGGATAAGAAATGTACAAAACTAACAGCTTATTTTTGAATCCTCATACACTATAGCATGCATTGAGATAAACAAATCGATCAATTTTTTGAAAGTGCCGTGAATGTTTTCTGCATTCATTAATAATTACTTTCGAACAGCTGTCTCAAGCGAATACAGCAATAATCTTTGTTGCACGAAACTTGTTAAATACGATAGCAAAAAGGCTTTCACCCACAATTCACTGATTCCAGTGTTGAAGTTGAAGACAGTAAAATTGCGGTAGCATGATATTGACATGAATATTTGATGGCAACATTGTAGGCCATTTGAACACGCGTTAGCGTCAAAAAATGTACTTGTTGTGGTTTGCAAAGCTTCAAATTTTGAGATATTGAGCAGCAAAATGTCCGCTTGCATATTGTGACTCCGTCATAGTTCAACCTGAACACCACGATAATACCATTTAGATCTCAAACCTGGAAATTCCAGAATAGCATCCACTCGAGGACGCGTTAACGTCAGAGGAATTCTGCATTTACGAGTATGTCCGACCGAAGTCCGACCTATTGGTATTCTAACCTATTGAAGACGACATCTCTGGTGATGTCTATTAACAGTGCTCCTTAGATCTGGAGTGGGGTCGGTGGAGTGCGGGCATCTGCGCAAGCTTGTCCGTACCCACACCGTTGCCCTCATTGCCTAAAGTTCAGTTGCTGTACCTGAACTTGATGCGTGATATTCAAAGATAAAGTTCACGATGAAATCTAATGAATCTTTTTTTATTGAATGACAATCCGAATGACTGAGGACAAATATTCTTGTATTCTCTGTGCACTCAATATTTATCTTTACTGTCCTCTTACACCCATGGGTTTGGGATTTTGTGAAACATAAATCTCGTGGGCATTTCATGTATGTACATGTATTTCTGTCTGTAGGCAATGATGGAGGCGTTGATCTTCGAAAACACTGACACACATTATACGATGGAAAGTATACGTGTTAGCTTGTTTTCACATCTGACAGCACAAAATGATGCAATTCGTTGTCGGTATTCTCCCGCAATGAAAATGCGAAAATTACATGTAAGCTGACGGCAAACATTACACGTCACAATTTCATTCTAAAATTTTATCTTCCTGGTAGGCCTGTTCAGATTCAGTCAAATGAGAGAACGTTTTCAAATAAAGACATAAAACACAATTAGGTTTAAGACCTAACATATTTACATAAATACAAAAGCAATAAGTTTACGATATTAGCAATCACACCCCCATCAATCCCTCATACTTATAAACTTTTAGAATTACAATTTTTAAATGACTGCATTTAGGCTCGTGTACACCAACCGCGCATATAGTTAAGCCACGACTAGTGAAGCAAATCGTCTATTCTTATTCATAGAATAACGTTAATTCTTAGATCAACGCATTTGTGTGAATATGACTACGAGGAAGATGTATAGGCCTAATCATAATGGAGCGAAGTACCATCGTCCATCTAAAAAATACCATCGTCCACAACAGGATAATAATGTCCATCAAAATAGGCCTAGGGCTAGCCTTCTAAATCATAAAGTGACTAAATTTGATAGGGACAAGATTTATTTTAGCCCACGTTAGGGCTACGTCATCCATCCCGCCATGAATCCCTACCTTCATCCACTGACCGGGTATGAATTCGCAGATTAAGGTTGCTCCTCTCTATCAGATGTCACTGTCGAAAACCAAGGTTGATAGGTAAGCTATGGAACGCCGTATCATTGAGTTGCTGAAACCTGCGCTGAATGCTATTTCAGTTTGAATTTTATGTATATACATAGACTTAATTAATAAATCATTCCCTTGACAAGCTTCTGAGAATGAAGTGAAACCGGTCGGGGATTTTATTTGATACCGCGTTTTCTTTGGGGATCATTTTTGGATATATATACGGACTATGTGCCATCGCGTCCTACCACTCCTAAAAAGTAGTAAATTTTGGATGTGATGTTAAAATAGCAAATTTTCAAGTAGTGAACTTCATAAAACTGCAATAAGAACAACAATTTGTATAGTAAGAGCATCTCACTTGTGCATTTCAAATCTGCCTTTGCATCTCCATTACTCATATCAACTGCTTCGACGAATTATTCAGTCGCATGTAGGCTACATGCAAATCAAATTATATAAAGAACAATATATTTTGTAATCCTGATTTGTAGTTTTATTCAAAGCATGATTTGTGCCATTGATGCATGGCATAAAAGCAGGTCTGACAGCAGTGAAATGCAGTTTCTAAAACTCTCATGCAGATGCATATGCATTGTAGATATGGACTTCTATCAGTGATTTTCTCTTAGTAGGCCTATTTGCTGTGTAAAAACGACTATCCTGTCTTTCTGTAGATGCATAGCAGTTCATGTCGTCATGAAATAAGTCACCAAATGTGATGCGCTTTGAAACACTTGACGCACAATCCCACACTGCATTTCTAGCATTTCTTTCGTGAAAGCCCTTGCTATTGAGGCGCAGCCTCTTAGGTAGGCCTATGGGTGCGATCCAATGGCCTACTATCGCTGCGGATATTGCCACTGACACTGACGTCCGGCTTCTTCAATGTACTTTTTTCCTTTTGGAGTTGATAATAACCAGACAATTATCGTTGACTTCAATGGGAACCATGCGTTGTCATCCTGAAATAGAAGAAGATTATTGAAAATAGCTCTTGTATGCACCATGAAACTTTCAAAATCATCCTTACCCTGCATAACAAGAGACGAACACTATAAGACGTGTCTTCAAAAATTCAACATGCTTTTTTACACAAGTCTAAAGCTTCAGAAATGGGAACTACGAAGTTTTGAGGAAGGAAATAATGGTGCAAATGTGGTCCATTGTGTCCATTGTTTTCAAATCATGAGTAGGCCTACTGAAGCCAAACAAATTGATGGCTCGCAATTTTGTTGTGAAACAATTGTAACTATAAGGCATTCGACAGACATATTCATGTTTGCATATCTAGAATTAGGCCTACTTGATCTGTCATCGTCAAGGCCGCTTTCGTCGTCTTTACCACTGCCTTCACAATCTTATGATAATATATAACATCATCCTCTCAACTATTAATTAGATCATGCAGCGCATGAATCGCTGAGGATTTGATTTGAAAGATATGCTCATTCTGACTTCCACAGTAGCGGATTACGCGATTGCATATATATTCCAGTACGTATTGCCGCATTGCCACTAAACTAAATCGAATTTGAATGTCGGACTGGTGCATGGGGTTAGAAAACACGCCAAATGAAACATGCATGGACACGAAAAGATTAGGAAAGTTCAAAATTGAATATTTTTCTCAACTTACCAAAATGAAAAATTTCTTGGCGCCATTTTGAAAAAAAATTTGAATTTCCTGCAAAATGGACGAAAATGAAAAGGTGATTTCACATCTCAAATCCTGAGCATCGTTCTCAGTTATGTTCTGTCAAAAAGAAATAATCTGAAAAACGATTTCTCACTCTTAAAATGAGGCATAAATGGAAGGAAGTTAAATCGCGGTGGTATATATATTTATAATAAATCAAAAGAATTAATTACGCAACCTCGAGTATACTAAGAGTTTCATGTTAATACAATCTTCAAAGCGTAGAAAAGGATAAGTTATTCAAAAGATGGTAGAGGATACGAATTACAAAAATGACCGTGATATTTGATGACGGTATAGTTATTATGTAATGTTTAATGTGTGTGTTGAGATATCCTTTCACACTTGATAACAGGAATTCACGTCTATGTCTACATGTTGATATCAATTCACTTTTTTTGTTTAGCAGGTCTTTTTCTTTATAGGTAAGGATGTAGTATTTCTCTAAGAGACATAGATTACATCGTCTTGTTCCACATTTGTATGGTGTCGTTTCGTCCAGTATTTCCCATTTTCACTTCGTATTTTTTGTTGTTGTTATTTAGCGACCATATTAGTTTGGATAATGCCGTTTCGTTCTCATAATTCAAGTTGGTAAAAGACGTCTTGTGATTTCTGTATCGTGTTTTGAAGTCATTTTCTGTTTGCCCAATATATACCATTTTTTCATTGTCATCTGTAGTTACTGTTGCTTTATAAACTACGCACCTTGTTAGGCATTTGTTTTGTAGTGGACACTGTTGTTTGTTTCTACAATTGCATTGACTTTGGATGGGTTCATTGTTTCGTTCATCTTTGTTTTTGATTAATACCTTTGAGTCATGTTGTTTGATAATATTTTTCATGTTTGGCATACAACTATAACTGAGTTTTACATTGTTCTTGTTGAATATAGTTTTGTACTTATGTTTGGCTGGGAAGTGTTTGTTTATTAATGATAGAAATTTATGTCCAATATTCGTTTTCACGTTCTGACTAAAGGGTGGGTTGAACCAAATTATATTTCTCTTTCTTCTACTTCTGCTTTTTAATGGCTTGAATTCTAGGTTGTAATTATGTCCACTTATATTTAATGCATTTTGGTAATGTTGTTTCACTTTGTTGAATTCGTTCTTGTCAGATGATAATGAGGACAGTCTTTTTTCTATCATGAGAGGCACTTGTTTGATGATACTCGGGGATGGTTTGATTTTGTGTTTATGTATTGGGTTACATTGCTCGGCTTGATGTACGGCCTGTATTTTCCGGTTGGTAAATCGAGATGAACATCAAGGAAGTCGGTTGTTTTTATGTTAGTTTCGACAGTGATCTTTAACTTGTGGTCTTGAAATATATTTTCCTGTATTTTCCGGTTGGTAAATCGAGATGAACATCAAGGAAGTCGGTTGTTTTTATGTTAGTTTCGACAGTGATCTTTAACTTGTGGTCTTGAAATATATTGATAATATCCTTCCTTGCTTTGTCAGAGTCAGGTCCTGAAGCATCGTTTAGGACTGCAAGGCTATAAACTATTTTTCCTTACCTATAAAGAAAAAGACCTGCTAAACAAAAAAAGTGAATTGATATCAACATGTAGACATAGACGTGAATTCCTGTTATCAAGTGTGAAATGATATCTCAACATACACATTAAACATTACAGCATAACTATACCGTCATCAAATATCACGGTCATTTTTGTAATTCGTATCCTCTACCATCTTTTGAATAACTTATCCTTTTCTACGCTTTGAAGATTGTATTAACATGAAACTCTTAGTATACTCGAGGTTGTGTAATTAATTCTTTTGATTTATTATAAATAGCTCTGTATTTTGCATTGAGCACTTTACGATACTATAGCTCATATCAAACGAGTCTATATATATATATATATATATATATATATATATATATATTTAAAAAAAGTTCAGTCTCAGCAAGTGGTTTGATATATTGAAATAATTGAAGTGAAAACACATGGAATGCACAAGCGCTTTCTATATTCTTCAGGTGCAAAGTGAAACAAAAAGCAAGATCATCCTAATTTCAAATATGCATTCATCATAGATATGGACGTTGCAAGGTAATTTACATAGTAGGACATGCACATGCATAGTAAAGAGAAAAATAACTTTGTTATAGTTTATTATGCTAAAATACATCAACGATATCTAATTTATGTATTAGATTGAAACATAGATTTAAGTATAGAAGAACATATATGCGAACTAATATAAAATGCATCTCATATTAAAGGTGAATGAATTCATAAGAAACGTATAAAAGTGATTCATGAATTTGATTTTGGATGAAAGCGATCGATAAAATATTTTTCTTTACATTTACGTTCAATTTTGTTTTCAGAAAAAAGCTTGTAAAAAGGAAAGATTGACATGTTGCCCCTACCACACGTTTCCAGATGTTCACTTAATTTAATTTGTCTATAATTGGCATTCAAAATTTGTTGTTTGTGAACCCTTACTCTGGTTCTTAAGGATGTCCCAGTTTCTCTGATATAATAATTTTAACAACCGGGGCAGGTGATGACATATACAACATTACTGGTATCACAACTCATATTACAATTTACATGGAAAATGTGTCCATCAAATGTATAAGAAGATCCTTCTTGTAGGATGTTACAAGTACCACATCTCAAGTCATTGCATTTATTTACTTTATGTACTTGATCACTTTCAAATGTGGATTTACAAAGAATTCTTTTCAAATTTCGTGGTTGTCGTTTACTACTAATAAAAGTACAGTCTCCAAAAATGTCTTTAGTTTTATCGTCATTTTTCAATATTGAATTCACATGAGAAATAGCTGGTAAAATGTTCATGTTTCTAGGGTTGTATGTGTGTACAAAAGGTATGACAGAATCAATATTATTTTTCTTGTCACTTATAAGAAAAAGTGATGAACGGTCAATCTTTATAGATCTTGAAATGCTATTATCAATTAATGAGTGAGGATAGCCCTGTTGTAATAAGAATTGCCTTAATTCGTCCAGGCGGTTCCTTCGATTGACATCATCACTACAGATCATGCATATACGTCTCGCAAGGTTGTAGGGGACCGCTCTTTTAACATGGCGGCGGGGATGGCAGGAGGAGAAGTTTAGATATTGATGAGTGTCAGTTGTCTTATAGTAAATGTCAGTGTGTATTGTTTCTTCCTTTTCAATCACGAGAATATCAAGAAAAGGGATCACCTTGTCACTTATTTCCATGGTGAATGAAATGTTGATATCAAGATCATTAAGAATATCATGAAATCGGTTTAACTTTTCAACGTCAAATTTCCAAATAATAAAACAGTCATCCAAGTATCTTTTCCAGTTACTCATTATATCATTTGTAGTATCACTACCTCACACTTCAATAAGTCGATTTTTCAATTGAATTTCAAGATAGCCAAGTGTTAGGTTTGCGTAAATCGGGGCCACTTTTGTGCCCATTGCAGTGCCTTTGATTTGTTTGTAGCAGTTATTACCAAATTCAGTTATTGTTTATTGTTTATTGCAGTTATTGTTTACCAAAACAGATTTTAAGCATTCTAAAATAAATGAATGATTGAAGCGATTGTCAATTGCGCTTGGGAATTGCTGAAGCCAAAATTTTACCGCAAATAAACCTAGGTCATGGGGAATGTTTGTATATAAACCAACAACATCAAAAAGTTACCAACTTAGCGTCAATGGGTATGTGCTTAAGCAAAGTTGTTAAAAAATCAAGATCATCTCTTACATAACTTTGTGCTTGCATAGAGGTTTTAGAATGATATCCAAAAAATTGCTAAGGCGTTGGGTAGGAGCATTTGGGCTACCAACAATAGGTCTAAACGGTAAATCTGAAGGATTTTGAATAGCAACGTATTCTGAATTATTTTCAGAAATGGCATTCTTGATCATGTTTGATTTATTTATAATTTTAGGAAATCCATAACAGTTACTGCTTTTGAATGCAAAATTAATCAAATAGTCCTTTTCTTTGCTGGTTAGATTATTTGCAAACAGTTGAATGGTTTTTTTAATGTCTCTCATAATTTGTTTGTCTTCATTAGTTGGTAATTTTTTGTAAAAGCTTTTATCTTCTAGCATATCTAAAATCTTCTTTTCATAATAGGATCTATCCATAATCACAATAGCGCCTCCTTTATCCGCTTCTTTGATAATGATATCAGGATCGGCATTATACGAGTACATGAATACAATAAAAGTAATCCTGATATCTACACCAAGGTGATACGTCCGGTCTCAAATGCGTTGTACCTTTTAGACTCTTTTCGTGATTGTAGCTTCATTAAATGATATAAGCAACCCAGATCATTGCAAGTTTTACTCTCAAATAATAACCGGAGAACAATTCACAGAGTAACTCGTTGTGGACAACCTCGATGTAAGGGCTGCGAAGTGATTGTAGAGGGCATTCAGGTTGAGTTCCAAACAAACAATGGTATTAAGATCTTTCATTTGCGATGCAATTTGGATTGTCACTCGTCTAACATCATATATAAGTTAATTTGCGATAACTGTATGCAGTTCTATATTGGACAATCTGCTGGGGATACATTTAGACATCGAATGACAGTTCACAGACAACAAATCCATAATGTTACACTCTGGCCATGCATATGCATTAACTGTGGTAGTTTCGGTTACATCAACATGAAGTTCTAAATCACTTGCATTGCGTCCTCATGTAAGTGCAGTTGATGCAATTTCACTTGTTTCAACTGCTGAATAAAGAAATACCATAGATATCACTTTCTTAGATAGCGTTCGAGCTCCTCACAGCTTGTGTAAGTTGTATGAAACACAGATAGCGTCAGACTGTCTGACAAGGTATTTCCACATTTTGCACACGCTGAAGTTTGTATGAAAGGCTCTGTCTCAACACAATTTTGTGACGCTATTCTAACTTCGAGCGCTATGACAGCGCTAAGATAGCGTTTTCTAGCGCTATAGTAGAATAACACTGCCCGCCTTCATAGATTGATCTGTTGATTATCTGACCAAAGATTGCTATGGCTCGTAATTGCACATTGTGAATGTAACCGTAATTTCAACTTGTTCTGTTATCCAGATACGCTAAGATAGCGTTTCTTTATAACATAGCTGATAATCTCTTTGTACAACAGCGAACACAATAGATTCTGTTGCCAGTCAAGACTTTCACACCTAGTTGCGTTGGAATAAGGGAATAGACAGAATGAATGCCCATACAAATTCATAGCGTTGTATTGTTACTCTTTCATAAGTGTCTTCTTATGATAAAGCAGTTGCTGATTGTATTTGATATGAAATCTATTCTTTAATGATTGACTTGTTAATAATTCTCATCACTAATATATAAATAGGATTTCTGAATTTTACCCTAAGCACATCTGATCACAATGGCAGACCGCAGCTTTGACGCTAGTCGATTTTCCATTGCGTCGTCTGAGGACATTGATCGCGTTGTTTCATGTTCACGGTCAAAGAACACCGTTAGAAATAGTTCCTGGTGCACAAAGTTATATGAAGATTGGGCCACTTGGAGAAACCAACAATCTTCCACAACACAAGAAAATGATTACTTGGTTCCCCAACTAACAGATTTGTGGACGGCTCCAAAGGCTGACATTTCAAGAGCCTTGAAACATTTTATATTCGAGATCCGACGGCAGGATGGAACCGAGTATCCTCCCAATACTATTTACAATATTGTTTGCGGATTGGCCCGATTTATCCGAGAAGACCCGACTGCAATATAATGGATAAGGAGGATTTCAATTTTGTGCAATTTGTCCGTGCTTTAGATGCCTGCATGAGAAATCTCACTTCTCGGGGCATCGGATCCCATCACATGAGAGCTGATCCGATATCAGAGGATAGTGAGGCGAAACTATGGGATACCAATGCATTTTCCTTACATGATGGAAATGGACTATTGCAGGGCGTTTACTTCTACAACTGTAAAGTTTTCGGGCTCAGAGCGTGCGACGAGCATCGCCAGATGCAACTGGAGCAATTCACGTTTTCAGAAGACGACCATGGGAAATTTGTTGAGTACACGGGTCGCGGCAACAAAGTCTTCTCCGGTGGAATCAGCGATCGCAAGATACAAAACAAGTGTGTTCGACAATACGATAGCGATAACAATCGATCGGTATATAAGATATTGAAACTTTACGTGAGCCGGCTTCGAAGCATGGGTGTTTTTACGGAAGCATTTTACCGTCGACCACTACGAAACATTATCCCAGACCAGCCCAGATTCGCCACTTCTCCCGTTGGAGTCAATTCCATCAAAAAATTGTTGCCGGAGGCCGCAT
>CAJQUW010016818.1:0-10000 GCA_907163375.1 Prostheceraeus crozeri | reverse complement strand
ATTCTATCACTACAGTACTCCCAGCCCTGCCGCAGATCTTCAGAGCTGTCTATCACTACAGTACTCCAGCCCTGCCGCAGATATTCAGCGCTATCTATTCACTACAGTACTCCCAGCCATGCGCGCAGATATTCAGAGCTATCTATCACTACAGTACTCCCAGGCCCAGCCGCAGATCTCTCAGAGCCATCAATCACTACAGTACTCCCAGCCCCTGCCGCAGATCTTTCAAGAGCTATCTACAGTTAACAGTACTCCCAGCCCTGCTGCAGATATTCATAGCTTTCTTTCACTACAGCTCTCCCAGCCCTGCCGCAGATATTCAGAGCTATCAATCACTACAGTACTCCCATCGGTGCCACAGATCTTCAGAGCTATCAATCACTACAGTACTCCCAGCCCTGCTGCAGATCTTCAGAGCTATCTATCACTACAGTACTCCCAGCCCTTGCGCAGATCTTCAGAGCTATCTATCACTTAACAGCACTCCAGCCCTGCCCGCAGATCTCTTCCAGAGTCTTATTCTATCACTACAGTACTCCCAGCCCCCTGCTGCAGATATTCAGAGCTATCTATCACTACAGTACTCCCCAGCCCTGCCACAGATATTCAGAGGTATCTTTCACTACAGCACTCTTAGCTCGTCCCGCTGAATCCTCTCAAAGAAAAGTCTTCAGGATATCTATCATGGAAGCCACAATTACCGTTGATAATGATTAAGTGTTGTTTCGCATCACATTTGAGAAAATGGATTTTGACGTAATAAAATGCGAGAATCTGCAGTTATCGTGATGGCATTGAGAGTTGGATTTGCTGCCAATCTCCGGTCATGAAGCAGTGCATAGGTAACGATGAAGAAAGAATTGATTAAAGACTCATGAAAGTAGAAGAAGTTGTGAAAATCATAGCATCATTATAAATGAGTACAGAAATGAAAGTGAAGTGAAAAGACAATCCAAGAGGCAACTCAGATTCTTCACAACTTGTATGATAGGATCGCTGACTGTATCTGTTGTTCTCTCGTGGATATATTTCATGAATTAATGATGTCGATGAGAAAACATTTTGAGCATATTGTATCCACATTCAACCACATTTCTCGCACATACATTGCCGATTAGATGCATGATAAAAGCACATGCACATAATAGGAAATGACCTGAAGACATTCCATGCCAAAAATTGTGACTCTGGACTTAGTACTTTTCGTTTAATCAGAGAGATAAGATGCAAAATTTCATTTTTGCGAAAAACTGCAGAAATCTGCGTCCCATTGGATTTGCATGTGTTTTTCTTTGATCTTGTCTGACAAGATGAGGAACTCACTAGAACTCGGCAGACGTGCAGATAAGTGGTAGGCAATAGGCATAGGGTGTACATCATTCTGTGAAAGTCTCATTGTCGGCCTCGTTCCCTGCAGAAACTCGTGCTGGCTGCCGGACTATGAGGTGATCATCATTCTGTGAAAGTCTCATTGTCGGCCTCGTTCCCTGCAGAAACTCGTGCTGGCTGCCGGACTATGAGGTGCGCATCATTCTGTGAAAGTCTCATTGTCGGCCTCTTTCCCTGCAGAAACTCGTGCTGGCTGCCGGACTATGAGGTGTACATCATTCTGTGAAAGTCTCATTCTCGGCCTCTTTCCCTGCAGAAACTCGTGCTGGCTGCCGGACTAATAACAACTTGATTTGATAAAATTCATGTTTTCTTTCTTTTCTGCAACAGTTATGTGTCTTGTCTTGGAAAATATCACCGATTTTATACATAAGCCGTTCATTACAGAAAATATGCTTGTGAAAGTTATGAAAACTATGAAAACACTACTTTTCAATATTGACACTATGTTATTTGATGATAAGCTTATTTCTTATTACTGTTCATCTATTGATGGAAGTAACTTACACTTAATACCAAAACTCAATTCACTTCGGACTCATCATCTGTAAAAAATCCACACTAAAAAAAAAACGAGCGTTGCCATGCCATGAGTCGACGAACTTCATTCATAAAGCAAGCAGACAGCAAGCACAATTGATTTCTATGCAAATGCTAATGCAATCGATAGCGAGGTTGGATGTCATTGACTATTTTCAAATTATAGATATCTAAATAAAGGATACATTCTTGCGTGCATGGAAGGTTGATGACTTAATATTTTTCGACACTGCGTTCATCAAGAGTCAAGTGCATATTGTCCATTCACTCAATATTTGTCTAACATGCCTTTAACAGCTGCTGAGAAACAAAAGCGCTACCGTGAGCGATTGAAAAGAAGATTTACAAGGATTCAGAGAGAAAGAATAACGTCGTCATCGCATGTATAGAGCAAAGACGGGTCAAACAAATCATTTAAGAATGCTTACGCGTAACAGAGTTCGAAAATGTCGTGAAAGTAAAATGACGGAAAACAATTTTGATAACTCCCTGATGTCGAGTTTTTCCTCGAAATCGAGGCACAGCTGAAGTGTGATGCGCACGACGAGAGCACTACCATCTTCACCTCGTAAAAAGAAGGAAGTTATCAATCTATTATACGTGAGGATTCATGGTGTACAAAATACAATATAAAAGCGTCATCGAAGCAGCCGACTTTCAAATTTGACAAAAGAAAAAGTTTATCAATTTTTCTTATGATGGGATCTCTCGCCAAGCACCTGGTATGAGAGATAATCGTCTGTTTGCAATCAACGGCAAAAAGTTCGTCTTCAGCTTCGTCATTTATTCGTCAGCTTGGAATTTCTTCACCTCTTATTACAGGAAAGGTGCGGTCGATGGAGTTGGAGGTACACTCAAAAACTTGCTGCCACAGAAAACAGGAAGAATGGCATGATTCAGGATGGACCAACACTCCGTGATGTTCTACAACCAAACACATCAATTAGCATTCGAATCATCAATTAGAAGCATCAATTAGAATCCTGTTTCACTTCAGCCAAACCTATCGTTGGAATGCAGACGATGCATTGGGTAAAATCAATCGGTAATGGAAATATCATCCACTGGCAGCATTCCCAAGCGACGAAAATCAATATATCAAAAGTGTCATTAATGTAGTGTGAGTAACTGCTCTTAATATGAGATAAGTAGCGAGCGTTACCAACTTCTTGTAACGAGCGTTACCATATGTTCTTGCTATTAAAAACGTGGCAAATTTCTTATGTTTTGTTTTCTTAACGTAGGTTTGCAGCCATACGTTTAATAAACTTACATGATAAGTAAATTATGATTGAATTTAAGTAGCATAATATCTTGATAAAAGTGAAATATACAAATAAGCCAAACTGATGTTTTTTATTTTTTTTTATTCATTTATTTATATCGGTAGTACGATTCGATCGTTGCACGTCTAAACAAAAAACTGAAAGAACCTGAAAGAACATCTAACTAGAAAAGAATCCAATGTATTCAGGCACAAACAACTTCGCTCTCCAAAGGATATTTTCCCTTTTGAAATTTCTATCCTAGCTTCCGATAATGATAACATCAACCTTCGTCTTCGAGAAGCTATGTACATCAAGAAATTGAGACCAGGTCTTAATAACAGGGAAGAGTGCAATGAGTATCAAAGCTTGCTTTCCTGATTTCTTTGCATATTTTGAATTTTGTAACATCTATTGCATTCTGTTTTACTTCCTTCTTATGTGATCAGGCCGTCATAACGGTGAAAATTTTGAAAAATAAAATAAAACAGCAGTTTGGCTTATTTGTATATTTTACTTACATGATAAGAGTTAGCTTTTTCAGGCGATTAGTTTAGATAAAAATGATAAATGACTGTCAGATATTTAAATAAGTGGGAAATCAATGTAACGAGCGTTACCGTGAATCTGGATTAAATCATTGGTTAGGTGTTAATCGATATCTTTGTTTATAAACCAGTAGTTGAAAGACTAGTGTCTTTGAAAGTTGAATAGCCAAAAATCTTTTTCCAAAAGTACTTAAGACATCGATAACTATGAGTGTAAAATTTATCAAACACCATTAACTGTAACGACCGTTACCGTGGCCTTTGTCAATTAATGTTTTCATTGGTAATGCCAATAATATGACTTCATTTCTTCAGCGCTTGTTCTCCACTTGACCGACCCCTGTGATGAGTTTTTTCAATTTTGAAAGACGCATTTAATTGGTTTTGAAAGTTTTAGTGGGCAGTGATAAGTCTTAAGAGATTCAAGTAATGCATTGAAAAAAGAGACATATCCTGAGAGAATACATTATCATCTTGGCAAAAATGAACAAATAATTTTCTTTTCAATAGAAACACTCTGCATATCCCCTATAGATTTCATCTCCATCATTATATTTTGAACTTTTAATTTCTTGAAGTCGAGAAAAAAGGACTATCAATTGTCAATCGTGTTGAGTACATCGGCTTCACAATATTCAAGTACAGAGGAACACATGAAGCCAGAACTGGGCGCTATAGCACAAAGACGATGCTGATACAACGCTCTTGGAATCATTAGATAATATTATCAACACAAAACTTGACATGGAGAATCATCCTTCAATGAGTTTCCTTGTCGAGCACATTGTTGCACTTCATGATTTTACAAACACTGGATCAAAGCATAGCTTAGTTTTCCAAAGAAATACTTTTGAAGAAAACATTGTGAGCAATGTAAGCTACATCTTATAATGTTGATCTAAGGGAGTACTGCAATACTCATAACTAGTTATGAGTATTCATAACTGTTATGACTCATTCAATTTCAATTTTCTTATTTCTGCAGTATAAGAATCAGTCAGCGATGATTTCAGACCTTTTATACACCAAAACCATTCTCAAGCTAGAATTTTTTTTCAATCGATTTTCCTGCTTGCAAAGTTATGCATGTTATATGCAGATAAACAAGTGTGCAGATCTTTGAATATTTAGAGCAATATAGATTTAAAAAGATACGAGTCGAAGCATGTTCTGTCAAGACAGTATTTATTTGGACAATCGCATTTTTGTCGTCTCAAAATATCTTCACAAATGGGCAAATCGAGAGTTTTCTCAAAACTGCAGCGTCTCAAAGGGCCGAAATCAAATTTTACAAGCACTGTCTATATAAGCATGATTTCAAAATACAATCAGATTAAAAATGCCATGCAGACTACTTTTACCAATAAAGAAAAAAAAAAGTAATTATCTGCAACGTTGTTCTAGCTCCGAATGCGAATTATTCTATGCTGAATTTCGTCTGTGTGCGTTTTTCAGCTGCACATCAAGGATAGACTATGTGAAGGCCTGTAGGCCTTCGTATGCACTATAGACGACCGTGGTCAACTAGAACCAGTCGTTTAGAATTTATCATGCAGTAGGGTAGGCCCCGTGTTGGCTGATTGTCAGTTGATGCATTCATCGATCTAATCCGTTACAACTGTACCTGCTTATTGGAAAAGACTTTTTTTTCATAACTGAAGAATTCAATTCGGTAATTCAGTACCACAGTAATAGTACCACAAACGGAATTAGTCAATATTTCACGGACATTCAGTTATCGTTTTCATACGAAACTATCCGTCAGAGACCTGAGCCTTTTCACACCCTCTGAGCCCCTTTTACATATTCTTAATTTGCCTGATTAAATCGATATCAAAACATTAGGATAATTGATTTTAAGTAAAAGCAGGTCGATATAACTGAGGAATTCCACGCGACTGTCAACATTTAATTCAAAATTTTAATTTGTCGGAGATTGATTGTAAACACACTTTTTCAAGTCAAAATTTCCCCAAAAGTCCGAATCTGATGTTGAATTTTACGTTTGAAGTCGATTTATAGCTGAATTTTTATAATTTTCTTCAAAATTCATTTTTTTGGAATTTGCAATTTCCAATTTCATCATTTTTTATTTTTGCACAAGAGAGTTAATTATTTTTCTTTTCAACAGCAATACTTTAAAATCAGGTCAAGAATGATAGATAGATATGTATAGGTTCATTCAATCTTTAATTTTTGCTGAGAAATTTTGCATTGTGTAGCACATGTAAAAAATGTAACGTTATTACGCTTCAGAGCGATTTTTTAATCTGTAGGATTATCTGTTGAGCCGAATATGACATAATCTCATATCCTAAGGTAGCATCGGCCACTTATGATGGACCAACTGCGAAATTGATTTTCACTTGCTTCATAAATGCTGCATAGAATATAACCGTTTCAAGCGTAATAGCGCTACACAAACTATATTTCATCATTGTAAATAGCATCCAAGGTCTCAAGAGGAACCTCGCGAGCACTGCGACAGAAACTTTGATAAATTTCAAATCATATCGTGTGTATCTGACATCAATTTATCTAAAAGCATAACTGGTCATTTTTATGAGAACAACGCTATATCGCACGTAAACACTAAATTCCAATGACGTATATTCAGTATATTGAATAGGTTGGCATCAATTTAGTGGATAAAATAAATAAAATCTAAAATAAATCTATATGGTTTATGTAAAAGCTCTGAAGCTACAGCTTGCATGTTTCATTTGCTTTGCTTTTCTTCATAAGTGAATTAATAATAATTTAAAGCCCGTTGTAGCAAAGTTGCACGATTTGCTATGAAAATCGAGTAGTGGCTACTTATGAGAAACAGCCTACGAATTGAAAGATTTGATCGAGACCATTATACCATATAAGCAATGTTGAAATCATGTTAGCATCCTAGTTGTTGGAAATAAGTTGGTGAATTGCCCTAGCAGTGGCATGTGCTGCATAGTTCAAGTCACGCAGTCATGTCAAAATAGTCCTCCTGCGAAATGGCCTTTAATGGTTTTGACAATCTATTCCAGAAAAAGTCTCGAGATAAAATGCAAATAACAGAAGCGTCCTCAGCAACATCTGAAGCCTACGCTTCTGTTAAAGTTTAAGCGGAATATTAATACTCTGAGTTTGAAATCAGGTGTAGGCAGGCCTACTTTCACTGGCAGTCAGAGGCTAATTTTTTTCCATAGTTTTTGATGCTGCTGAGCCCATCTCTATTATTCATATTTTTTCAGTCTTACCCTGGGACAGGCTTATTTAATTTTAGGACCACTTCGTGAAAACAGCATGTTGACTAGGAGCCAAAGTCATACTTTGCCTTCGGATTGCTATCTGATTTGTCATGTGATCATAATGCTCAAACTGAGTGGGTAATTCTACAAGTGTCCATGGAAAACGCAAGCTGTCCAAATCATGCTAGAAATGTATGTGCTTTCTTGCATGCATTTTTGACTTCTTGAACTGTAATCTACGCTGCAGTACTATCAACCGCATGTCAAGTCATTTTCTCCTAAGGAAGCGAGTTGAAAGCTTGAGTTATAAACAGACCATCCTGTAGACAAGAGTCTTCGGGAAATCATGTCTGTCTGAAAGAATGTTTCATCCATAAAAATGTAGTTTGAATGTAGGACGGCATCTGTGTTTAATCGTTGGATGGTCGACACACGTTGTTTCGCAAACTTTTGCTTAGATACTTTGCTACCTGTGATCATGCAAGCATCATCCGAGGGCGAATCTGCGGACGTAACCGTTCTACAGTGTTCGTACAGCACATCAATCAAAGCTTGAATTTAGTCAACTAGTTTCATAGCTAATGTCGTGTAATACGCAGTAAATTACTGGCATCACTTGAAATATTTAGGGGTATACTTAAACACATAAGCAGATAGTATGAACATTATGACGTCTGCTCTGAAATGCCGAGTTGTTTATCACGGTTTTAGTTCTTAACTATTTAAGTGAGAGATCTAAGTGAGGGAAAACTTGCATTCATCTGCTTTTTCCCATGATAAAGCAACTAAAAACCATGATAAAACAACTGAAAAAAAATACTTTCATCACTACTGCCTACTTTTATCAGTAGTAAGACAGAAACATCTCACCATTCATCTGAAAACCCCCGAGCAAGCATGAGAGAACTTCAAGGTGTTGTATTGAGGCTGACTGGAGCAATTGAAGCCGAAGTAACTTCCACTTCAGCCAAATGTAAATCCGGATTTCGCACGGATTTAAGTTTTCTTTCTTAAGATTGCTACTAGACGAATGCACGAATTCGATTCCAACAACTTCTGTGATGTTGATTTGATCTTCAACTTTAATTTCATGGAATAATTGCATCGATCAAATCTTTCAATTCGCAGACTTTTTCATATAAGTAACCACTACTCGATTTTCATGTCAATTCATGTAACGTTGTTACATTTGACCTTAATTAGTTATTGCGTCACAAAGAAAGAATGGTAAAGCAAATCAAGCATGAAAACATTAATTTCAGGGAATCTGCTAACCATTCTATCCCGTATCTCTGAACAAGAAGAAATGTATGGTAATGGATGTTATCACGAAGAGAAATCTTGTCATGTCTGATGTTATGATTGCTGATAACGAATTTCTTCGGAAAGTTGATCATTTTACGTTTCTTGGTGTCATTTTTGCTTGTGACTTAAAATGGAATGAGCATGTTGATTACATTGTGAAAAAAGCCTCTAAACGTATCTTTATTATCCGTAATTTGCGCAGATCTGACTGTCGTATTCATGTCATGAAAAAATGTTATTTTGCGTTTATTCGTTCCGTCTTGTCTTATTACCTGCTGATGTCTCTTGTTAGGATTGAAAAACGTGTTTTTCGCATCATGGGAATTGATTATGCTCCCGAGGAATCTGTTTGTGTTATGTTGAACAAGACTGGTGAGAACCTTATGTCTTCCGTTATGAAGAATGATTGTCATTTACTTCGTGAACTTTTTACTTCAGTTGATCTAAGTGCTCCTATTGCTATTCGTCGTGTGAATAGTTTACGTGCTCCTTTTGCAAAAACGTCGCGTTTTAAGAATTCCTTTATTAAATTTTGTAAATAGCTTTCTCAATTGTATTCTTACTTTTATTTGCCTATTCGCTGCCATCTGCACCTCATGATTCTCTCTTACATGTATATTGACATCGATGTGACTTGTAATGTGCTTGCGGAGTTTGTCAGCGAGACAATAAAGAAATTCTATTCTATTCTACTCTATTTTAGATCGATACCAACCTGGTAACATCTACCACAAAAATGTTATTGAAATGTAGTAAATACGTGCGATGTAACGTTATCACGCATGGAATTGCTCAACTAATCCCTTGAGTGACTTTCAGCCTTCTCAGTAAACACGTGCGAAACTATGGTGTTTTTATAAGTCAAACACATTTAGTACAGCATCATTTGTACTAGGAGGCGGCTTTGCGATATTTTGTGTCACCATAAAGCCTCAGATAGTTGATTTTGATGAAATTAATTTAATCCATGCAGCTAATCCTTTCCATTTGTACATTCTTTCAAATTTATCCAAAGCTATCAGAAATAGACATAAAATGAGTCAAACTTGCTGTACTTCTAGAACCTAAAAACAGCTGTGGAGATCTGAAACTCATCAATTACTGCTGTGAAAAGTTCGTCTGCAGTCTGTTTTTGGTGCTGAACAATTAAATTAATGATCAGCTTTCATTTCGGACACTGAATTAATGTCGAGTTGTTCATGAAGGACGATCATCTTCTACATGAACTCAATCCTCGACAACTATCTTCCCGCAGAATGAAACTATACGTGCCCGTTTGTAGAACAGCAATACGCCGAGCATCTTTCATCCCATCTACCACACATCTTTTAAACAACTCTACATAATGTATATTTTCAGAGTATCCTGATCTGTAAATGTCTTACATGACTCGTACCTTTACTTTATTTGTAGTTGCATGATTCCCATTTAAAAAAATAAAACACTACCACTACTACTAAAATCTAATACTACTACTAATTCTAAAATCACTATTCGAATATTTCGAATACCTATCAATATCATAAATATTCCCGAGTACATATTTATGCAAAGCCTAGAATGACACAAGAACAACATTCTCTACCATTACTCCATACAAGCAAACTGCATCAGTTTTCCTAGTGCATAGTCTCACATATTCGCTTCAATTCACATGTGAGTGTCGATGGAAATATTGTGATTGCTCTATTCAATGTAGACTAATTCTGATTCACTAACG
>CAJQUW010016817.1:0-16248 GCA_907163375.1 Prostheceraeus crozeri | reverse complement strand
AGCTAGGTTGTCATAAACCCTATACCGCCGAGGTCGTACTGGTGCATCTGGCACCTTTCGGATGCGGGTGGTTTTAGGAGTCCACACCTCATCCTCCAAACGATCCTCTTGATCTCCCTCTTCTCATCCTCACATTCCTCACGTCGTCGAGGATATGAAGTTGGGATATTACCGTTGTCTTCATCGTTGAAGACGGGAATGTTTGTCGCAGATGTCCGCTTCCATCGTGACTTTCCAAATTGGAATGAAAGCGCTACAATCTTCTGGCTTATATAGGGTTTTCAACAATGAATTGCTCAACAGCGAATCAGAAAAATGCTTCAGGGATAAGCAATCGACTGCATAATTTTCAAGTTGACTGATAGCAGATTCAACTTAATGATAGTATTCGCCAGTCCGAAGACTGCCCAGGGCAAACCGCGAGGAGGTTCTATCATGTCTTGCCCCATGGTGGCCCTTAAGAGAGCCGATGGTTCGTTCTCGTGAGTCGTCATCCTACAGCCTACCAATTCTGCTGAGAGAGTCAAAGACTCTCTCTTTGGTAGCACTGTCGACTTCCACACTAACTGGTACATGGCTAAAAAGTGGAATGTAGCGCCATTCCGTTGGATTGACAGCAGTTGCTGTCATCGGATTGCCAATCCTATCTAGATTATTAAAAACTCTGTCTTGCTCCTCTATCATGACAAACTCCTCAAATAAATTTCGCGGCCTTAACTGCGGTCCGCGAGGAGAGCTGACTTGACTGTTCGGCGTCTGCATGATTGAAATGAAATAAATGAGAGGCAGTGGTTTATATACCCCTCTAACGGGACGTAACGTTCAAGTTGACTGATAGCAGATTCAACTTAATGATAGTATTCGCCAGTCCGAAGACTGCCCAGGGCAAACCGCGTGGAGGTTCTATCATGTCTTACCCCTAGGTGGCCCTTAAGAGAGCCGATGGTTCGTTCTCGGGAGTGACGTGATGGGGTGGTGAAGGCGGGCAAAGATCTGCAATGAAAATGGAATATGTATTAGAATAGATTATACTATCTTATTTACTTTTTCACTTACCAAGTTAGTCATCCTTAGTAGTTCTCGCGCGTTTCGAATCGAAAATTTAGAGGAGATGGCCGCGCAATTCGTAAGCTTGCATGCAGACACTTTTTCGTGGATGACCGTTGTAACAATAGGATGGACTCGTCGAGGCTTTTATTTACTAATACTCTTACTTCGCCGGCCAAATGATTGTCCCGAAGGGATGTGGAATTCAACAACGATCCTCATTCACCACGCCTCCCACTCATCCCTTCATGCGCTCCAACTTCTCACACGCCCTGCCTCTCATCACACCCGCCGAGCCACAGTCCTCTCCAACTCAACATTCCTCGCTCTCAACACACTCATCTCCTTCATCATCTCCTCAAACTTCGCCTCTGCATCTCTCATTCTTCTCTCCGCAGCACTCGCCCTCTTCTCACACGCATCATTCTTCTCTTCCAACTCTCGCGTCTTATTCTTCAAATCAGTCACACAATAAAACGCCTCATTCTAATGTTTTCATCCCGCCACCTCCTTCGACTTCAAATCCTTCTTTTTTCAAAGTAGATCATCCAAACTCCTTCACAACTTCATCCTCACTTTCTTCAAACTATCTCAAACTTATTCACTAACAACTCATGCGCCATCTGCTGCGAACACATGTCTCTTCTCTTCATCCCTCAACCACCATTTACTCGCCGACTGCACACGAATCCCACCACTCTCTTCACTTTTGGGGAAGATGAGCTCTTCGGGGGGTCGTGAGGTCAGCTGTTTTTGCTGTGACGATGTCGGACACCGATGACGAAGAGCTCAACTTCCTCACAACGCTTCCTCACACGCTCCCTATCTAAATCCACATCATCCTCATCATCACTCTCAAGCACTCTCTTCCGCTGCTCAATCTCACCCACCAACGACGCAACCGCTCTCGCCAACTCATCATTCTCAACAACATTCTCAACAACATTCTCAACAACATTCTCAACAACATTCGCAAAATTCGCCAACATTCGCACCCTCTCTTCCACAATCAACTGCGTAAACCTCAAATCAGTCACTAAACCACCACTACACTCACCATGCACTCTGTAGAAACGCGCCTCATCCTCACCACCCTTCAGCACTCTACACTTCACGCACGCAACCCTATTCAAGACAATCATGTGGCCGGTGCCCGCCTTCTTGACGTGAGCCTTGGCGTCCGCACTGCGATTTATACGACCGCACACACACATTTTGATGTGAAATTTTCGATTTTTGTCGTTGGCCATGATAGATTTTATTGTGAACTGTAAGATAATGAAATTTGTATAAGTTTGGAATCATGTAGTACAGTCATATTCCTAAAGAGTGTAGTGAGTGGCACTCGATCCCGTCGACAGCCCGAAGGCCTTGTACCGATCACTAGGGAAGTGAGAGATCTTCCCCGATACCCGCTCTTTACAGCTGAAGACATCATTGTCACTGCCCCGAAGTGGTAACAGGAACGCCGAGTCAAAGGTAGTGATCAGTAGCTGGGATCTAACCCCTCAAAGCTGCCTTAGACTTAGTTAAATTTCAAATCTGATAGCAGATTTGAACTCAGGATACTTGAAAACCTTAGTCTACATGTTAAAACTTTGAAAAAACTGAAAATTAAGAATTTTTAAAAAATTCCGCATTTTACTACTCATACTACTTTTAAAAAATTTTATCAGTAGTAAAGACACTATCAAACTCTATTCGATTACAAACTTTGAAGTAAGACAGATAGTCTTGCCTACTTCAAAAGATAGAGTCCTTTGCACCCGATATCGCGGAGCTCAGAGCAGACGCGAACCGTCGCTTACCTCGTTCGTCTTTCGATGAAGTGATCTCTTTACGTTGTCGCGTTTGTCGGTTTATATATGCTCGGAAGAAAACTTAAAATGGCTCTATCTCCGAAAGTATTCATCGTATCGACATGCGGTTTGTTGCAAACGATTTGTCTCATCATTCTTTACAATATGACACCTGAACAATTCTCATATGACCACGGGAAGTTGGTGTGTCAGCACATGACCATGTAACATGCCACAAGTGAAAAAATTCCTAAGTGTGGGAGCTCCAGTGTGGTGAAAATTTTGAAAAAATTTAAAATCTTGACGAGAATTTTGACCTGGGACTTGTACCAAGAGATTTGTTTCAAGAAATTTTGTTGATGCTCAGAACGAGGGGGGGGGGAGGGGGGGGGGTCAGGCGGAAATTTGATGAAAAAATGTTTTGGTGACGGTCTCCCAGGTCGAAAGTTCCACACTTTGGAAAATTTTCAAAATTTTACCTCTTACAAAGTACTCTGACACTTAGGATTTTTTGTCAGGTTTGGAAGCGGAGCTCCGACTAAAATCTTGTAACCTGCTCTAACTTTTGAACGGTGGTCGATTGACTCGCAACAAAACAAGCCGACTGTTGTCGAGCAGTTTTTTCTCCTCTTAGTTTCAAACGAGTAGCTGTATAAGACAAAATCCGTCCACTAGAACCCAAGTTAGAACATAGCTCTCGGGGGGGGGGGGGAGGCAGCGAAATTTGATGAAAAATGTTTTGGTGACGGTCCCAGGTCGAAATTCCACACTTTGGAAAATTTTCAAAATTTTACCCATACAAAGTCACTCCTGATCTGACATTAGGATTTTTTTCAGGTAAGCGAGCTACGAACCTAAAATTCTTGTAACCGGCCTCTAACTTAGTTGAACAGAGGATGAGACCTGATAGGAAACGAGAGGCGATTGTTTACCTAGCAACAATGATGAATCGACACAGTGTTTCTCATTCTTTAGCTTTTACATAACCGAGCTATCGCACGACAAAATCCGTCCACTAGAACTGCTCAAGAGAGATGAGAACACGGAAGCAAGCCTGTCCAGGGGGGGGGGGGGGAGGACGTCAGTCAGTGAAATTTCTTTGATGAAAAACGTTGTTTTGGTGACGGTCCCAGGTCGAAATTCCACACTTTGGAAAATTTTCAAAATTTTACCCATACAAAGCCACTCTGACACTTAGGATTTTTTCAGGTGAGCGAGCTCCGACCTAAAATCTTGTAACCGCTCTAACTTCTGAACGGCTGGTCCGATTGACTCGCAACAAAAAATGTTGTCGAGCAGTTTTTTCTCCTCTTTCAAACGAGTAGCTGTAAGACAAAATCCGTCCACTAGAACCAAAGTTAGAAGATTGCTGTCGGGGGGGGGGGGTCAGTGAAATTTGATGAAAAATGTTTTGGTGACGGTCCCAGGTCGAAATTCCACACTTTGGAAAATTTTCAAAATTTTACCCAGACAAAGCCACTCTGACACTTAGGATTTTTTCAGGTGAGCGAGCTCCGACCTAAAATCTTGTAACCGCTCTAACTTTTGAACGGCTGGTCCGATTGACTCGCAACAAAAAATGTTATTCGAGCAGTATTTTTCTCTCATTTTTCAAACGAGTAGTTAGCTGTAAGACAAAATCCGGTCTGCCACTAGAACCAAAGTTAGAAAGATTGTTTTGTCGGGGGGGGGGGGGTCAGCGAAATTAACTTTTGAATGGAAAAAAATGTTTTAGTTGGTGACGGTCCCAGGACGAAATTCCACACTTAGGAAAATTTTCAAAATTTTACCCATACAAAGTCACTCTGACACTTAGGATTTTTTCAGGTAAGCGAGCTCCGACCTAAAATCTTGTAACCGCTCTACTTTTTGAACGATAAGACCCGATAGGAACAAGACCGATTGTTTCACTCACTTGAATTTGTCTCCCAATCTCTAGCTTTTCAAAACGAGTATCGCACGACCAAAATCCGTCACTAGAAGCCAAAATCGAAGCAAGCTGTCCCAGAGGGGGGGGGCGAGGGGACTGAGGTCAGTGAAATTTGATGAAAAATGTTTTGGTGACGGTCCCAGGTCGAAATTCCACACTTTGGAAAATTTTCAAAATTTTACCCATACAAAGTCACTCTGACACTTAGGATTTTTTCAGGTAAGCGAGCTCCGACCTAAAATCTTGTAACCGCTCTAACTTTTGAACGGCTGGTCCGAATGACTCGCAACAAAAAATGTAGTCGAGCAGTTTTTTCTCCTCTTTCAAACGAGTAGCTGTAAGACAAAATCCGTCCACTAGAACCAAAGTTAGAAGATTGCTGTCGGGGTGGGGGGGTCAGTGAAATTTGATGAAAAATGTTTTGGTGACGGTCCCAGGTCGAAATTCCACACTTTGGAAAATTTTCAAAATTTTACCCATACAAAGTCACTCTGACACTTAGGATTTTTTCAGGTAAGCGAGCTCCGACCTAAAATCTTGTAACCGCTCTAATAAAAAAATAATAATAACTTGTGAACGGCTGGTCCGATTGACTCGCAACAAAAAATGTTGTCGAGCAGTTTTTTCTCCTCTTTCAAACGAGTAGCTGTAAGACAAAATCCGTCCACTAGAACCAAAGTTAGAAGATTGTTGTCGGGGGGGGGGGGTCAGCGACAAAAAAATTTGATGAAAAATGTTTTGGTGACGGTCCCAGGTCGAAATTCCTCATTCCACACACTTTGGACAAATTGTTTGTCTAAACTTTGGCACCCATACAATAGGCAACGTCACGGTCTTAGACATCTTAGGATTTTTTGTTCGAGGGATATAGGGCGAGCTCCGAGGTGCCTAAAGGCGTTATGTAACAAGCTCTTAAGCCTTTTGATGTCGAGAAGGACAGGATAGGAACAAGCGATTCTTTCACTGAATTTGTCTCACTCTTAGCTTTCAAACGAGCTATTGCACGACAAAATCCGTCCACTAGAAGCCAAAATCGAAGCGAGCTGTCCAGAGGGGCGGGAGGGCTGGGGTCGGGGGACGTCAGCCGGAAAATTTTTTCAATCCGATTTCGCTGGAAACATCCTTCCTAAAACCCAAAATTTCACGTAGATTCCGAATTGGACTCCGTTTTTTTCTCAATCCGATGCTTCGTTTGGGCGCTCTCATACACACCAAAACGTACGCTCCACATTTCTATAGGGGTCAAATTAACTTTGAAGGAAGAAAACAGTTTTTCTCGCCGAATTGCCTTGAAACTCACCCTACCGATGCAGTGGAATGTCACGCTGACTCGAATACTGACTTCCGTTTTCTCAATCCGACCACTCCTTCCACTCGAAACGAAACCCATTTTACAACCCAACATTTTAGCAGGATTGGCACCGCAGATAAAACACATCAACAACACTATAGCCTCAAGACTAATTCCTTGGCGGGTTTTCGCCAACGTCAAACCCATACGACGGTCTCTACAAGCCCAAGCGTCCACCAGGCTGGTCACGGACACATATCACGCACCCGTAAGTCTCACACTCTGTTGTATGCAGAGGGGTGGGGGGGGACGTCAGCGAACATGTTGTGAACGTGGACCCACCCGGCCGGCACACCACGACAGACCACAACCTCTAGCGTTCCAGAGGGGGGGGGGGGGACGTCAGCGACCTCTCGCGCTCGCGGGATTGGCGGGTGGCCGGCACATCACGACACTGTCGTTCCAGAGGGGGGGGGGACGCAGCCACGACGGCGGCCATCTTGCGCTATCCAGAAGTGGAGTTTTACTTACTACTTAGGCCTACCACCGATAGGCCTATTGACCTTAATACGGGTTTCAATCCCGCCGGGGGCACCATTGCTGATTAGTGCAAGTATGGATTGCAAGGACAAGTGTATTTCTACATGAATCGGTCCTTCAAATAAAAGTATGTCTGTCCTGAAAATCCAAATTTTCAGTTCTTTAGTTGGGGAAAGTTAAATGGATAGACATATCGGACACCATGAACTCAATTGATATAGCTGTCTTGGAGTGGCATCACTGGCATTGTCGATGCTCGAAAACCCAGCATGCTGCCATCCTTCATGTTGTGATAGCTCAGTTGGTAGGCCTAGAGCCTAGGCCATGACTGCCTAGTCAGTGGTTCAAATCCACCGATCACCAGAACTTTTCGTCTGAAGCTTAGATAGAAATACTTTCTACCAGCTTCGTTAAAAAGATTTACCTCTACAATCTACATGTACTTATTTGAAACTCCTCATTAAGTGCTAATCATTTTCACGTGATTTATGAAACACAAGTTAAGATAATCACTATTTGATAGGCAAAATGAATTGTTCTTAGGGGATGGTGTAATTGCTCTAGGAAAAATCTGTATACATGTATTTGACGAGTCTCTATCAGAATTCTCATTCTTTCATGTTTTTTCGGTGCCGAACGATTAATATTTGTCCAAATGTAAGGATTTGTTCGGATCAATTAGTCAGAATTAAATACAACAAAAAACGTAAAAGCAGGTGTAATAAGGCTGGATGAAATTTTGATTCAGATTTCTTTTACTTTTACCCAACAGATTTGACTAGCGCTGATGTTAAAGACTTTATACACATGGATTATTATTCATATTGCCGATTTTTCCTTGGACCCAAATTATACTTTCAAGTTCATTCCTTTGACTTAGCAGTGTGGTGGAATTTATGTATTTAGGCTTAAATTCCAGAATATCAGGAAAACAAACTGCATCACTGCCTATGATAAATCATAGATGGAGCAACTCTTGTTTGGACAAGTATGAATCACTCATCGATAGTGCTATGCCTGTGCATGTAGTACTCGCATGTCCTTGTTTTCCCAGCGTACTCATGCTTATGCAGGATTTTGCTTTCGTCTTTCAGGATTGAACTATGTCAGGAAAGGCACCGTCAAGTGTTTAAGAATACCATGCTGCAAAGGCAATGATGAAAATGATGATCCTATTTCTTACTGGTGCATCTTCTTCATCTACAAACGACTTGTATAAGGCTCATTGTTTGATTTGTGATATCGAAATTGATGTAGGCCAACGTGGTCGAAGTGCTTTGAGTTAGACATGGAGGAGCAGCAGTCACATCAGTGCCTCGGCACGGGCACCGTGATAATGATAAGAAGCTGAAGCAATTGAAACGTACTCAAAACTCTCCTTACAAGTTCCATCAAATCATCGAGTAAGCAAATCAGCTGGATTGTCACTTAATGAAAAGATTGTGAATGCGGAAGCTTATGTTTTGTACTTCATTAGCCGTATGTAACATACCTGCAAAATGTTTGTGATACCATGGTTCCGTCATTTTCGTCAATGTTTCTCGATTCCGAAATTGCAAAAGGAATGCAAATGAAGAGGAACAAAGCCTACACGTTATATGTCGTCTGATTGGTTCTTTGGACCCCCAACACCTTCAAATCTCTTGTTTGAAACAACGAGATACGTATAACACAGCTCTTGCCTTAACTCTTGAAATTGACGAAAACCACCACTGGCTAAGCATTTGGCGGCAATTTGGGACGTGCTGGCCCGCTATTACTCGGACGGAAAACGAAAGCGTGGTGGGATATCATCTTTCAAGTGTGGACACTGAGGGACGTGCAAATCACAAATTGCTTATACCAGAAGCCTGCCGATGAGTGCCCACGCCTCTGTACACAAAAGAAATTGTTGCCAAATTTCAATGATGTGCCCCAATGTCATTGATAAGCCGCTGACAAGGAGGCAAAGAAGAAGTCTGGTAATCCTGAGTAAGTTTATGTTGATATAGGACCACTTGCAACATTCACAAAGTTCACAATGCATTCTGGCTCTGCCTATGGTGTTGCGAAGGTTGGCAATGATGTGTGTGTGTGTGGAAATCTCTCGGGAACTGGAGCTTTACTATTTTCTTTTCTGACTCATCGCGAGATGTCAGACGAGGAGGAGGACTTTGAAAAAAGTCCAAGAAAAAGCTAGAGAAATAAAGAGTCGTCATATCGTCTTGCGACTGTGTTCCTTAGTCGGATGGCTTGACGATTGGCAAGATGTTTACAAAGCGGACTCTTGTTTGGAAAACAGTTTCCGCGCTGTTTAAGTGAATTATTTTCTTCGCTCACTGGGGGGGGGGTCGGTGGGGGGGGAGTGAGGGGTGGGTTGAGGGGGGGGGGTGGGCGGGAGGGGGGGCTGTGGGAGGTGGAGGGGGGGGGGGGTGATTGCAGGAAGTGCAGAGTGGTGGGGGTGAGGGAGGGTAGGGGGGGGGATGGGGGGGGGGGGGGGGGTGCTGGCGGGGGGGGGCGTTGTGTGGGGGTGGGTGGGGGAGAACAGGGGGGGAGGGGGGGGGGGGAGGGTGGTGGGGTGGTTGGTGGGGAGGTGAGGTAGGTAGAGGGGGCGGGGTTGGGGGTGGGACGGCGGGGGTGGGTGGTTTGTGATTTTTGGTTAGTTTGTGTTGTGTGTGTTTGTGGTTGGTGTTTTTTGTTTATTTTTTTATGGATGGTGTTCTTTCTTTTATGCTTGGTTGTGTTATTGTTTTTTTTTGCTTGTCTGATTTTGCGAGTTCTTTTTTGTTGATCAGTGATTCGAGAAGAGAGAAGACACAGCAGGATAAAGAAAATTGGTGGAAATCGCTGAACACCAAAAGTCCCTCGTCCTACCGGAAATTTCTGTTCATCGAAATTCAGCGATGCCAAATCTTCACGAGAGTTGACAAGGATTTGCCTTCAGAGGGTGAAGCTCCTCTTATTCATGTGCTTACATGATGAAATTGTCAACTTTGATCCTTACACTTCTTCGAGCTTCGTGATCTGAAAAGGAAATTGGTTGAGGCCGAGGTCTACAGCTTTGCGAAGTAACTTATCAGTCATCTGCAAAATCATTTGAAAGCGTCCATACACCTTCGGCCATGTATTGCCTCTAGTCGCTGACTTTCTTTGAAGCTGAAGGCACAGATAAATGGAAGAGAAGAAATTCGATGATTTTCTGTGATCGCGCAAAAGACCTTCTAATCGATGTTGTCTCAATCCTGCTGTAAAAGTTAGCCCTCAATAATCACATTTTGCTCGTGATTTGCAAGCGTTCGGCACCCCCCTTGCCAGCGAATGGCGTGTGTGGTCGTCTGAAGCTGTGCGACGTTTGGCTGTTGCCATCAAAATCTATTCCCTCGGTGACAAAAATCGATGCTGTCGTTGATTGAGTGGAAGGCTTTGAAAGCTGAAGATCTCGGTGACACTAGTTCGCAATGCATCCCGATGGAAGTTGACTCGGAGGAATCTGATGGATGAGAAGAGAGAATGAAGATGACCGGTTGATGCCGATGCTGGGCAACGTGATCGAAGGACTATCGGCGGAAAAATTCTTCAGGATCAAGGCTACAAATGGTACCATGCAAAAATATCCAAGTGTAGCAAGCTCGTTAATATTGTGTTTGACTCTTTCACACGGGGCCAACTGCTGACTTGTCGGTGGAGCGCTCATTCAGCGAAAACAAACTGGTTGCTGACTCCAAAACGGAACAAGAAATGACTGACGCAACTGTTGAACCGGTTATCGTTCAACTAGATCGTTTATGAAAAAGCATAAAAGCATATCCGGCAAAATTGCCGTTGACACCAGTCCCTCAGAAAGGCAGTTAATAAACGAGTGCAAGAGTCAATTACATCTGATGAGGATTGAACAGCAGAAGAAACTGCTACAAAGCGTTCATGATGGAGCGAGAAAGTCACAAAGCGTGATGAGGACATGGCTGATGTCCAGCTGCAATTGCTTGGAAGCTGAAGGTTTGTTTGAATGAAGAGGAGGAACGAAGTTTACTAACTGAAGGCTGTCGGAGGGTTGACATCAAACAAAAATCAATGACGCGCTAGAATTGCCATGATACGAGAAGTTCAAGAAATGAAAGAAATCTGCCAAACGAGAAGACAGTTGAAGCTATTGGAAGCTGGCAGAAAAAGAAAACGGCGTGCCTTAGTTTTTTGTACATATCGTTTCTACTATTGCGTTTTGTCCTGCAATACAGTCCTTATTTGATTGAATGATTAGGTTTTACAAGCTTTTTATAATTGACTGCAAATACGCCATACCATACTGTAATTATTGTTTTCGTTGAATCGATTTTACAGAGTTATTCTTCAATATTTTGTTTAGTATTTGTAAAAAAAAGATAAACTTGCTGTTACGCAATACGTCCATTTGCAGTTTTAATGACTTCAAGACACCATTACCATGCACACCTTGTCATATTGGCCTTACATACTACAAATAAGCCTAATTGTTCTTTAAATCGATTTTACTGAGTGCAATTTTTCAATATTTTGCCCTTTGGCATTTGATAATAAAGGAACACTTCGGTGCTAGTTCGTTTCTCAGCAAATCATTGGCTGTTCATGACGAAATTTAGAATGGAATAAAATCATTAGTTCATTCATACGTGATTGAAACGTATTTGAAACTGTTAGGTACCGTACTTCGTTGCAGAGAACATCATTGTTGGGAAGGGTATTGTGCTTGGATAACCCCTGGATCCCATATTTAGTGCGATAATATTGAAAACTAAACTTTCCTAATATGCTTCGAGTATGAAAAGACTATTATTATTGTTATTATTACTAATATTATTATTGTTATTATTGCAATGTGACACGGCAAATGCTGATGTGACAGCATGTGACATGTCACCGACCCTGGCGTACCACCTCTGTTATTCGGTAAGTACTGATAGGGTCCTCATATACGGCTGCCTCCTTCCAGTTCCTTGCGGTGGCAACCTAGCATGTTCTCAATAATTATTGACGTATTTTACATCCGTCACATCTCCCTGTATCTATTATAATGATTCCATGTCATGTAATTCGAATTTAATGGAACGTCCCATCTCTCCTTTCAGTGCATTTCAGTTAAGTTCTATTTATTAACGTGTTGCAGGGTGGATCTTACGATGAGCTAAGTCATAGGTAATGTGAACTGATTTCTATTCGATAAGATGGCGGTATCGCTATGACATGGGACCACATTGAAAACACAAAAGAGTTACATCACGACACTTAGCGTACAGCCGCCATCGGTTTTTAAGAAGTCTGATGGTAGTCTGTAGCCTATTTCACTTATGACAAGAACTTGATTATTCGTTATCATCTTATCATATTATCTTATCGTTTTATATTCATAATGAGTGACTCATGCCTAGTTCACTTAAAGATGCTTATGGACAAACTTAAGTAGTTAAGCCAATCTTATAATCTTATGAATATTTAAATCTTCATCTTGCTTGTAAGACTACCCATTCGGAAACGATAACGTAGATTTATCCAGCCATGTTCTCATTATTGAATTGACTTTTATGCACAAATGTAACCGAATCTTCAAATTAGAACACTTACATAATGTATTTGTGTTTCTTCAGTAAGACGTTCTTTTTCAGCAATAGAATTCCTTTTTAGCCATTTTGTGCTTCAGTCATAACTTGATGATATATATGTAACTTTCGTCTGTTGCAGTTTAACTTGGATCTTTCGTTTCAATGTAGCTTGGCCGAAGGCGACTTGCGGGAACACGATCAGCCGTTACAATTCTCGCTTTCTTGAACGGTGGAGAAGTCAGAAGGACATCGTTGGATCTGCCGTCGGTGTTCGCTGTAGTCCTCGAGTTCTTCAGTTAGCTGATCCATGAAAGAAGTGGACGACATGGCGACAGTCGGGTTTTGAAATATTTGGGGTTATCTTCCCACGGACGTCGAGAGTACTTTCTACGCTCTTCGTTTCTCGGAATGGTTCGCGGCCTGTAGTTGATTGATGTTTCTCTTTTGCCTTGATTTAAAGTTGGTATCTTTTGGAAGAATATTTTCCCACTTCTTCAGCTTGTAATGCCCATTTATTCGTCGGCGCGATTTGATTACTGAGTAATGAACATGTGAAAGTTCCTCTATATAATTCCATGCACCTAGTGTTGTCACTTCGGAAATGTCTGCAGGAAAATGAATCGTAGATGATATTCATCATTAAGGCAACATTTTCATTCCTATAACATTCTTAAGTTTTCTCTGGGTAACATAAAGTAGTGAAATAGTTAGAACATAAGATTATAAGTGGAAAGCTCAATAACTTAAGTGAACTTTATAAGATTATAAACTAAAAAATATGATCATATAAGATAAGATCTTTAGCTAAAAGTATAAGTTTTTAAGTAAGATGATAAGTGAAATAGTGTCTGATTAGAGGTGCTTCCATACTTTTTCAGTTGTACTATTCAATTGCACCCTTGAAGCTTACCCATAATTACTCTATTTAACAATTTATCTGAGGTTTGAAGCGGGCTTCCAGATGAATGCAATTACATTAATGCAGGATGCCTTTTATCCGTTTTGGCAGATGATATCTTTTTTATTGTACTGTATTTTACTTTGTAAGTTAGTTGTGATTTATATATGTTGCAGGTTCACCGCTCATGTGAGCTGAATAAAAATACTTACTTTCTTTCTTCATCGGTCACAATTGTCTCGATTCCAGAGGCATCATCTTCAACAGGTGGTCTGGTCCATCACTCGAATTCAGGGCACTGCAGAGCACTGTATTGAGGACTAAGCCACACCTTGTAATAATCTAAAAATCCCTAACACAAAGAGTTGAATTCCTAGTTCTTTTGCGCTCAGCTGGTATTGGAATCTAATACATAAAGATGAATCACTAAATTTATGTGGGAAAATGATGCGCTTTGGCACTAAAGACAACTGCTACAGGTAGGCCATTTATCATTTTTGCTGATACTTGACATGTTAACAATTGTGCTATTTTTTGACAGGAAATGTACTACTTGTGTACTACTTTTTGGGCTTGCAATTGTTAGGACATCCTGTCTTAAGCTTACTTCCCGATTTCTTTTCAATGACTATATTTCGGGAGATTTTTAAATATGTCTGTCTCGCGAGTTTTCCTTGAAACATTAAAGATAATTGCACTTCTTATTGAGTGACGGATAAGGCATTTTGTTCACGTGGTAGACGCGCCACTACAAAATGATTATGAATTTAAAAATCCGTGTACAAAGCATTGCTGTTGCATATTTGAATGCATGAGCTATCAGATAGTTGAATTCATGCAATTTTGTCTGAAAGTGCCCGGATAGTTTCTCTATTATCTAAGGCTCCCAAATGAATGCATCAGCAATTTATTTAATTAAATGCTGCACATGACATGTGGAACAAATGATTACTTATACTACAACTATGTATGTTTCAAGTTGACTTCTGTGTATCATAGCTTGATTGTTGCAGTCATTCCTGGTGGGTCTCGATACGAAGTGAACTCTTCATCTGTGTCAAGGGTACCGTAACGCGGCTAGTTTAGCGCAGGTGGTCAGTATTTCACTGATTATCATCGCTATTTATTTCGCTGTTCCTTTTCATGAGGAGGTCAGAGCGTTTTGACTGAATTTTTAAAGTATCTCCGACTTAATATAACTGATTGTAGGTATCAAGGTCGAAACATGTTCAATTTATAACCGTTAAGATTGTTGCAAGGTGGGTCGAAGAACATTGTAGCTGGAAGTAGGTCATTTGCAAGGACCTGCCAACTGTCCCGGATTTTCCGGGAAAGTCCCGGATTGTGAAGCTGGTCCGGAAAAGGTTAAAATGCTGTGCCGGATTTGAATTTATTAACTAAGGATGAAATTCTAGATCGTTTAAAGAAGCATATTTCAATAAATTTGCGTGCGCGCGCAAATCCTAAGATAAGGGAACATGCATGATGTTGAGTTTGCGGATTTTAGTGCATTGTCTTTTCACGCTGATGTCTTTATTATCATTTTGCTGCCCGGATGTATTTCCTTCTATCGAGTTTAAAAAGGTTTTTAAATTCATTGCAACGATCCTAGATAAAAGCGTCCGTAGCCTAGATCTTGCAGTTTGGTTTCTCGAACTATGGGTCGGAATCTGAATTTAACCAACGACAGATTATCTGTTAGGATTTCAAGAGTTGCTCTATATCGAAATGTTTATTCATTCGTCATTTGCCCATCATATTCGACAAATTCGCCAAGTCTTGTAGACCTTTTGTTAACATTTTTAATGGTCCAACAAGTTGCCTTGCTGTTATGAAATAGACGTATTTATCATTTATACAAGCATGGGATTGGGATTTTTCCGGCCTTTTTCGGCTTTTTGAAAATCATTTTGATAATTTCGTTTGATAGCAAAATATGCTAGTCTTTTGGAAATTTTCGGTTGGCTTCACAAAATCGGCGAAAGAACAAGAACATCGTCGTCGCACATTCTGGATGAAAAGAAGTTACTCTGAACTTCCATTCTTTATGATGTAGTGTCAAAAGCTGCGTCAAGAAAATGTCTTCTAAATACTGACAGAGTGCCTTGAAGAAAACACACTATTCCCTTGCTAAGCGTGCTAAGATTTCTTAACTAGACCCACGTTTCAGATACATTTGTACTAGTACTACTATGAATTTCTAAGGTACTATTTGTACATGTAGGTTCTTACTTGATTCGATTTTTGTGCATTTACATTATTCTAAATTGTGTAAATTTAACCCCATGTATTTTAATCATTATATTAAGTCATATAGATAGTTAAAAAGTAAAGACCTTCTGTGTTAAATATTAGGCTTTTATTAGACGATTCTAGGCTTTCTGGGGGAATTATAACCTCAAATTTTTTGCCGCTTCGCGGCAATTATAGGTCGCTAAACGCTTTCGCCATGCGCCGCTGATTCAGCTACTTCTTTAAAAATCTGGTTTTTATAATTGTTCAATCATGCCTGTTTATAATGTTAATTTTTTTCTACTTTTGATCCAGATCATAAATGGAAGTTGAAAAGCTGATGTGAACATGGGTGCTACTCGACCATTTTCGTAATACCGTAAAAATACCCCGAGTATACGGACGCACTTTTTCTCAGATGTTGGACCTAGAAGCTCAGGTGCGTCTTATCCATTGACCCTTTATTAAAAAAAAATAATGCATTTATCAAAAATCATAAATTTCATATAACATTTATACTTGCAATATTTGTCTAATATTTATCAATATATCATATTTCTGACTGACAGGATGAGGGAGATCATGTATCGCACACAGCTGCGTATCGTAAAGTCATCTGAATGGAGATGCACTTAATTAGTGACACCGTTTCTATGAAAAATTATGGAATTAAGGATTATAATTAGGATGCGTCCTATACGCAGGCACAACAGTCTTTCCATCGCTTTTTGGCGTCAAATATTCACTGCGTTCCTTACATGTATTAGTACTGTACGCGGGTAGTTACGGTATAAAATTTGTCCGGATTTCATGTTTCAGGTTGGCAGGTCTGTATTTGGTAAAATGGCATGAAACTTTAAATAGAATTCTAACCATTAAAAACATCCAATTTTGCTGTTGAGCAGACAGCGGCTTCCATTATCAACTTTTCAGGTGCTCTTAGATCTACAAAATAACCA
>CAJQUW010016816.1:0-136703 GCA_907163375.1 Prostheceraeus crozeri | reverse complement strand
AATGCCAGGAGAAACTAGAAATTTAACATTTCTTCAACCAAAAGAGCTTGAAAATTTGGCTTTCATCATTCAATCAATCAGAATCTGTTCCATCGCTGCATGAGAATAGGCAAATGGCCGAATGTATACAAGCATATGCATTATTTTTTTGCATTAATGCACATGGATGGCCACAAGTCACCCGTCCATCATTATTTCAATGATCCGCGCGGATGAAGGGTTTGAACTGCGCGTGCGCGGAATCTGCGCGGATGAAGGTCTCAGAAGAATATTCTTTTATTTGGGGTTATAAATTTAGAAGAGATATGTTTTTGAAATTCCGTTAGCTTATTTCTTGTATATATACAATTAAACTTTCTTTCTACTAGAACTACTGCTTTGACTTTATTTAATATGATTCAACTATCAGGTTATCGATAGATATGTAGATAGGCATATAGATGAAAGTGACATTGATTTGATGTCTGAATTTTCTACCTAGTATTTCTGAGTTATATCGATTGGGGTACTTTTCTAAGACTGAAATAACGTGTTTTCATTTACTTATGATAATAATGATAGCAACTTAGTTTACGCACAAAACACATTAGCGCGGAGCCCGTTATCGATGTGGTTAGGCTAAAATGATTATTTGTATAAATGAACTCAAAAGAAACAAATAGGTCGATATGTTTCTAAATTGGCTCACGTGCGCGGAAGTCATGGTGCGAGCGTACAAACCAATTTGTTTCAGAGGCATGAAGCCTTTCATTTTTTGAAGAGAGAAGTCGAATGATATTATAGCGCAAAACTCGTTCTCAGTGCATCCAGAGCTTGTAATCCTTCATTGAAGTTTGATTTCAAACTTCATGTAATTTGATTTTTCCAGTATGATGCTGTTATCATTTAGTAACCACGAGACGTAACGTAAAAAGTATTGACATTTTTCGCGCATTTGTACACGTTGTATATATAGCGGTCAAGAATACTGGATATTCATAAAACCTAGACCAGGCTAGAAGCAAGTTTCTAGCAACAGAAACTTTCCTTTCGCATACATTTTCTATGAAACAAATTACCAGTCCACTGCTTAGTAGATAGTTTCCAGGAAAAACGAATATGTTCCCAAAAGTAAGTGCTCATGGATACAATTTCATAGTATATGTATCATTGGCTTGAGTTTAGACCTTCATGCATGCTACCCAGCACCGATACACTGTCTGCGCGGATGGGTTCTCGAGGCACGTTGGCAACGCTGAGCATACTTCTTAGAAAACAAATATCATTGTAATTACATTATAGGTGCCTATGGCTCATAGCGAAAGCGATAAGATTTCTATAACAGAACTGGAACGGGGCCGCATTGACTGCAAAATATTAGGCCCGAACCCGGCCTGACCCGGATGAATTTTGCATTTGGGCCCATGTGAGAAATTTTATCGTTGTGCGCACTTTCCCATCCTTAATGAAAGCATCAATTGCGTAAGTTGCGTGTAATCGCTTAATGAATCTGTCTAAAAATCTAATTGTTGGATGATTACATGATTGTGCGCTGTAGGGCTTATGCACCATCTGTAAGTAAATTGATTGCTGTTGAGCAGTAAGGTGAATTTTTAAGCATTTGATACATAGCAAATTTTCATTTGCTTTAAATGCTATACATGTATAGCGCGTTTGTCTATCACAAATAAATAAGATCTTGTTTGATGTGCCGGTAGCTGCCATTGCAGATTAAACTCTGCCTTATCAAGCCCGAACCCGTCCCGGGCCCGCTTCCAACTCTGTTCTAGACAGATACGTTGACATCGATAGCGATTAGTTCTGTGAGCATTTTCTCGAATGCAAGAACTGTTATTCGTATCTTCTTCGTCAGTCAAGCGTTCTTAATGAACATTTTCTCTTCCCAAATGAGCAAATGATCGGGTTCGGATCGGGTTGAGAAAAAATAGATGGGTTCAAGGTTACGTGAAAAAAGCATATTTTGAGTATGCTGGAACTGAATTATGGATTCTAGGTATCACTGTTATTAATTATGAATCTGAATCATAGTTGTCTCAATTCTTAATGTAAGCGTATTTAACCCACATTCTCTTTGACATTGGCTTGGCTAAGTAATATGATTGAATTGTAAACCTATCAGTCCAATACATATTCGCAAGTCCTTCATTTCATTCCATTCCTAGGATGGAGGTCCTCCAAACAGCTTATACCATTTCACCGCTCCCTCTGTCTGCTGGAGCAGATCTGGAGGCTCTTTGATCCACTGCATTCTCCGATGCAGACGCTGCACTTGTCGGCTAGACACGCACCGTACCATTTGTCTACTGGAGCTGTCTGGAGGCTCTACAATCCGCTGCATTCATCGTTTGGAGGCGGTCCTCTCCATTTGTCTAAAGGAGCTATTCTGGGCCTCCTAAATCCTCTACGTCTGTCTATTGGACCTATTTTCCATAGGTCCACCGCTCCACCCTTTGAAAATCCTGCCTACGTCCCTGTGTCGGGGGAATATTTAGATTTTCTCTCGCTCACATCAAAGTAGGAGAGAGGTGAAATCAAAATCAAAGTCACCCCGTAGAATGTCGCAATGTCTTTTACCGTCAGTTTGGATACAATTCTAGGTTGTTTGGAGTCTGCAGCAGTGGAATAGCATTGTTGTCTATTCTCAGACTGGCATTGAAATCAATTTCAGTGTTATGCGGGCCGATCAATGGTAGCGGTTTTACAGTTGACTGAAAAGTAGAACAACAATTACCGGTACTGAATAGTATAGCACAGATGCATGCAATCACTGTAGTCATTCTAATTATCACCTTATCTCATTCTTCGCTTCTTTCAGTCTGTTCACATCTCTGATCACGTGACACCTGCCAGGAGATAGTATTCAATTCATCCTTCACGAATGACTTATTATCGCATTGAACGCATTCTCCTGTTACGCTGATCGCCAACCGACAAGATAGCGAACGATACATTCTCACTCTCATTCTAAGAATTCCTGGCGTAGTCTACGTGATAGTCCGACCGAAGGTCAAGTTCGCCTGAGCCGCCGCGCTTCCTTAATGTTGGTCCCTGATTCTTCCGTTAACACGCGCCTACACGCGTAAACTGTCGAGGTCGTCACGCCCTGTTACACATCATGTCCCTCGCTTTGGATTGTGCATGGCTGTGACAAACATACACACACCCACGCAAGGCCAGCATCGCTCACCTCCTCGACGGAACAAGCTGGTAACCTTCCTGACCTTGTATGGCAGGTCACGCGAGTCAGCAGTTCAGCCGTTGCAGTACCACGGCACGTCGATGGCGACCCCCAGGGCGTTGTCTACTGCTGCTTTGGTCGAATCCAACTCAACCCAAGAGAGGAAGAGTTCTAATCCTTCCATCTCTGAGACGGAGCGACGAACTCCGTCATGAAAATTCCTTCTTCCCATCAGCTGACACCAATAGCGTCTTGAATGGAACGACGGCTTAATCGCTTCCCGGTTGCCATGGTTACTTCCCTAAAATAGTTACACTGTGAAGCAGAGACGATGACGTTGTGCGCTGCATTGATTATCCGCGGGAAAGATGGCTGTAACCTCTTGGCCTGTACTGTCGATGGCATTAAGGTTACCAGGTCAACACCGAAATTTTCTCTCTCGCGCTGTCTCACTGAGCCTCGCAGCTATATTGCGTCGCCGTCGCCGAATGAACGGCATTAGGGGTGACGCACGGCTGCTCTGTTGCTCTGACTGTGCGGTGCTACCCGTAGTCTAGCTCTGGCGAGTCCTCCGTCCTTCGTGGGAGTCGTGTGAGAGCTTGCGGTCGCCGTGGCCCCCTTCAGGAGGTGAGAATTGACCATTGACTTTGTTTAGATTGATAAGGACAACAATCGAATCCGCGAATTAGATAAGCGAATGATCACATGGCTACAGGTGCGGTCATCGAGTGGTCCGGTTGACCATTCGGCATCGGCGACGCAGTCTATGTAATTGGAAGTTAATCTTTAGGGATTAAGTCGTGATATTGATCTCCGCAAAGGTGACACCGGTTTGACCTTAAGTGAGGTCAACTTATGCGTGTTTACATTCAATTAAATGGTAGTCTGATCGCCATCAAGTGTTGCCGCGCTCCATTTCAACGTTGGTTATCTCCTTAGGTAATTATAAATATGCATAAATTTGCGAAAGTACTGTATCAACTGAATTTAACTTCTTATCAACTGATCTATTTTTCTAATCAGATAATCTACACAAACAGGAAGATGATTTTTATCCATCGATGCAAATATAGGGCAATATTTCTTGATTTCCCATCAATTACATTCAATAATCCAAATTTACTTGATTTTCTTCATGTATTAATACTACTCCTGGTCGAGTTCAGCAAATCTTCATATATTTTTCTATCAATAGCAATTTGATTTTTCCATTCCATCACCATTTCATAAATATTCTATATTCCATTTTTTATTCCAAAATGTTTATTGTGTATGGCTTCAATATTTTCAATGCATTCAATGATCACATGTATAAATCAAATGCAGTCATTTTTTAATTATTGAATCATTTTTGTTTTTTGAATCAAGTCAAATTCTATTTTGGTTGAAAACTTTAGTGGTAATGTTCTCTTTCATAGTGAATTTTACTACATGAATTTCAGAGAAAAATCGGAAGCTTTTTTGTCTCTGAAGAGCTTGAGTATCATCCCGAGCCTGATGTATCCAATACACAACTGAAAAAGGGTTCTGTTAGTCACTCGGTTTATCCGGTCTACCTGCCTATCAGTCGCGATTGCTCAGAATAAGAGCTTGAATATTAGGGAGTTCTCCATAAGAACTCCCTCAACTGGGAGTAAACGTCAAAATTCTGTTAACAAGCTATTTATGATTTTTTAAAATGGCCTATTGCGCGAAACATGCTAATTCTGGTACTCTCCGATTCATTGAATAGGACTAAACCAATGTTATATTTCCAATTGTTTGAGTCTGCCGCTTTCAGCAATTATGAAGGAGTTTGTATTGATGTACGAATGAATAAGTATATTTCACCCTCATTGGAGGTTGTACGATAACAAGTTACCCGCCCTGGCAGCAGTAGACCACATGTTCTGAAGTGCTGTTTTGATACGGAAAGCTTTATGTATTTCTGAAGCATGCTTCATACGTCTATATGCACATGCATTTATCCCCCTTGACAAGTCTCTAGACGAGGCGGAATCGGTCGGGAAAGATCCTTGCCTTGATTGTCTTTCATTTGGGTAAATTTGTCATATTATTTGCCATTTGATTGTTTGTGATTTGAGACCAATTTCCCTGCTTCCCACTATGTCGAAAATCTTAGAACGCATTGTGGCTGGAACTAATCAGTACGGATTTCGAGCTGGATCTTCAACTACTCATGCTCTAGTCCGCATGCATGATTGCATTACGGCACAGATGGATCAACCTCACACTCGCGGCGTCGTTGTCATCTCTTAGATCGTCTATCACACGACCATCTTGCTCGAACTCTGATGAAATCTGATTTGCCAGGAAGTGACAATTAAAAGGACATATAAGAGTGAGTCAACAACTGTCACTGGTGTCCCACAGGGATCAATTTTGGGGCCATATTTGTTTGCCGCACACATTGGATCATTGAGGCCGATATCTACGTCTGCTCAGATGATCAAATATGCAGACGATGTTGTAGTCATTGTACCATGCAATGATGACTCTCATGTTGAAGACATTTTTAACAATGAAACGTGCAATATTTCTAAGTGGTGTGACTCAAATGGTCTTTGTCTGAATGAAAGCAAGACTAGATGCATGATCGTTGGCTCCCTTTCTCCTCCGAGTTATCCGTCTCCACTTCATGTTGCCCTAAATCCATCCTTGACTATTCTGGGTGTCATTTTTCAGGATTCACTGAGGTGGGACGAACACACACGCCACATATGTAGGAAGGCTAGTCGGCGCATGTTTGTGATTAGACGTCTAAAGAGACATTTGAATTTCGATCAAATTTTGCAAGTCTACTACGGGTGCATAAGAAGTGTTATGGAGTACGGTTGCGAAGTCTTTGTTGGTCTCAATAAAAAGAACACTAGCAAGCTGGAAGCTATAAATCGCAAAGTCCATCGAAGTGTCTGTGGTCAGCAGTGTAGTTGTCAAAACTTTCCTCCTCTAGAGCAACGACGTGTGAGTCTTGCAATAAAGAAGTTTCTGAGGATGTCATGTCCGGATGATCTCAATTTTGATCTCGTGCCAAATCGCTTGCAACATAGCCGCCACTTTGAGGTTCCTGTCATCAATTCTATCCGTAGACAGCAGGCGTTTGTTCCTTCTGTGTATCATTTTTGAACTCACTCCATGTTCGACAGTTTTGAGCTCATATTTCATCTATTGGTATTCTGCATTGTGATTACATATCTCTTCATTTTCAATCTGAACTTCACGTCACATTCTCGTGTAGAAATTGTGCCGACATTGCCAATTGAACATGTGTATTTTCCTGTCATACTATTGTGTCTACTTGATGTATCGTGAAATTTCCAATTACTTGATAAATATACAATTTACTTACTTACTTACTTACTTACTTATTTTTTGAGTTTCAACAATCAACATTATTACTACATCTACCTACATGTATGTATACATCTTGTGATACATGATCTTGTTCTTGATTTTGAATTTCAAGTGACCTAATCATGATCTAGCAAATAAATTGTGCCAGGCTTTGGTTTGATAGAAACTTGATTTCATTGGATTAACACCTTATTAAGCTTATAAAGAAGTAACCAGTCAATTTTTCCAAGATTTTTTCTGTCTTAAAACTCAGTATGACAAGCTCAAACTTCATAACGGAAAATTTACATTCGACACATTAGGTCATTAGGAGCACTTATTCAGTTGAGTCTCATTGTTTAAGTAAGGCAGAAAATTTCTTTTTGCTCCTAGCTAATTGAGATTGACAACCTTCTCACAATAAGCGATTTCGAAATCGATTTTTTTGTTCATGTACAGATGCAGACCATACTGAGTGTAGAGACCGCTGTAGACCTGTGACTGACAAATTATTTTGATCGGCAATCATTAGATTACTTGAATGAATTATCATATTCTCCTGCAAGCTTGCGACAAATTCTAGTCAACGTAGTAGACTGAAGTGATGAGGGGGAATGGAAATTTTGAGTATCTGTATCTCCAATTGATAAAAAAATGTCATATTTTTTCTACAAATCATAGCCTTTGAGCCGACTTCACTGATTTCATTTATTTGAAACTGATTTTATGATCCGATATATCCATTAATAAAATTGTCCTCAAATCAGTCCCGTAATCTGTGAACAAACCAAAACAATACGATGTGATGGAGTGAACGATCGGAAGGTTACGATACAGCTTATCGTATCATATTCGTAAATCACTTCCGATATCGCTTGCAGAATGTTGTGAATAGGTCATCAAATCCTACTATACATGTATCTATTATCTGCAACAATTATCTGACATTTCAATTATTTGCACACGGTCATTTAACAACTGATAATTTTCAGCATAAGCCAATTCCAAGAAATCAAATCAGTAGGAATTTTTCAAAGCAATTGAAAAATAGTTATTTGTAATTCAATGGCACATATTCGAACAGACAGAGTTATCAGGGTGAAGTCAGTTGGTGTTCCAGGTAGATAATGCACTAGGTAAAGAAAAATTGAGATCATGGGTCGTCTGCGGGAATATTTACATCGTTAGAGATAACCGTTTGTACTCGAAACCCAAACTCGAAAATCGTGTCTGGTTGATAAAAATCGACAAACTCGAAAATCTTGAATATATGAGACGTGATAGAAGTATGATTCACATAAATTAACTTCGGTTTGATGCAAGAGAAAATATTCTGAATTTTTAAATATAGCGTCTTAATAACTTCATTTAATCTCTTGATTGGAACTTGAATGTTGGTGACAATTGACTGACTATTAAGAGCGTTATGATAGCTACAGATATCCTTAGCAACTACCAGTGACTTTCGTTTACGGGCCAAGCATGTGTTAGAATCAACTTCTGCTATAGCTCTCAGAGGTATCAAAATACATGTGCTAGTGCTACTTCAAAACGTTGATTCATCGATTATTTCAATGTATTTATGATTCAGAATATAGACATCCAGTGTGTTATATTTTCTGTAGATGACCTACTGAACACATCTCATGGTGAACCACACTTTGGAATATAAACATGAATTTTATTCTCTCCATCATTTCTATTGCAACAGAGAAAAGTTATAGTGTCCATCATTCCTTTCAACTGGCAGCCGGATATGCAAGTCCAAAATCGTTACTTGCGGTTGCAAACGCGCTGTGCGGGTGCTCCAAAACTCAATCTCAATAACATTGCATAGACGCTTCCTTTTTTCGTGGCTCAAAATCATTTGAACTTCTCGTGTTATTAGTGTAGAAGTCATATTCCTCTTCGCATGGTGTGTTGTTGGCTGTAGATACAGGTTCATCTTATCTTATCATCTGCATGAGCTCAAAATAGAAAATTTTTCTTCGATAAAAAATTAAACGTTGAACTGAGAATATTTGAAACTTAGCGCTCTATGACAGCGATGGTGTATATGCCTCATCGAATGGGACGCCAAATGCTTCTTTCATTCCTCCAAAAAATTAGAGCATTCTATTCACGACTTAAAAGAGATGATGGCCAGCATAGCGTTGAGATGTCAGATCGTAGGATCAGAGAACAAGACTACATCTCCTAAAGGATTAACAGTTAACAACGACTTGCCATGGAAGCTTGCATCCAGTTCAGTAAGCAGGCAGCTCAGTGGATTGGTAGCCTCATCGTACCAGCAGTTATCTTCCTCCACTAAATATCTGCCATATTTTCAAAGTCCACTGTCTGCCCTCTGAAGGAGCAAAATATTGCCGTCTGTGAGCCGGTAACCTACAAGTACAATTCAACCTTATCGAACGGAATGAGAATTAGGTAAAGAATGTTATGGATGAAAATCTCGCTAGTGAGTTGCAACCGCCTTAATTATTTATTTCATGTAACGGTGTCTGACGAGGTGCCATAAGTTCATAAAAATACACTGAAACCGGTAACACCGACATCTCTTGGTTTTCATTTCTTTTATATCAATTTACTTTATCTAATTTCCTTTTTTGGGGTTTTTATTTCGGCAGAGGCAGTTCTGCAGTAAATGAGTGCATAGCCAAACCTAAGATCTTCTTTAGGAGGAAGTACAGAGGTAGCGCACTCCTGTGATATCATGTTTGCTTCGAAAGCCGATTAACTGTGAGTCGCTCGAAAAGCATTTTTGTTCACACAGCACAACTAATGAACTTCCTCAGACCACTTTCCGTGACCAATACAATCTTCATACATTCAAGAAGCAAGATTTGAAGAAATTGCAAACAGGTTTCTGATGGGGACAACTAGACAAGTCTAGAAGTAATCCAATTTATGGGATCTTTTCATTAAGTAACCCCTAGCGTCTTTAATGCCTCCTTGCTGTGCTAGGGGTGAAATTTTTGTAAAGAGATCGAGAGAACAATTGAAGCAACTGTTTCATTGAGTTTTCCAACGCAATGATGTCGATTTTAAAATGATTCCAAGCAAATTCCACTGGCGCCTATTTCTTCATGTGTTTTCGGATGCGGTGCTAACTGATAGGTGAAAAGTAAAAATCAACTGATGTGATTGATTACATGTACTGTATTGCAGACAATGCCATAAACATTGAAGAATTTGTATCTACTTCAGTTTAGTTCAACAAGTTTCTAGCCAACACTCATTTATACAGAAGTATTAAGATAAGTACTGCAATGAGCAGGAAGAATTTCCAATACTTGGGTTTATTTTGAGACTTTCCAAACATGTTGCAACTGCAAGTCGGTAGGAAGCGCATCAACCAAGCATTTTTTAGTGGTCGCTATCAAATCTTCTTACTTGTAGTGTCACAATTCATGGAATTGAAACTCATTTAATTGAAAAATATTATTTAGCAAAAATCGCCAAGAGTCTAGGCGTCCTATATAGATGATCCTGTTACGAATGAAAATGTAAAAATGCTGGAAAATGACCTTGTGTGAAGCGTGGGCTGGATTCCGTGATTAGAGTGTGCAGCATTATTTGAATCGAGTTCAAGAACGAAAGTGAATGCATTCGGTTCTCCGAAGTTCGATCCCCGCAAAATAGCATAATCGGGAAAATGTCATTTAGCTGCTGCAGGTTCCATTTTTCAAATAGTCATGTAACAATGTAGATCACGTAATATTCTTATAGCATGGGAACTCCAGGCGACGATTTACTGTATAGGGAGATAGTATGAGATTAAGTATGTATAATGGACGATTGCACTAAGAGAAAGGAACAGTGATTTTAAAATTCAATATTGACACCGCAATAGTAAGATCAAGATTTATGAGATGAAATTGTCTAATAGGAAACGCAATGTTCATGTCTACTGAGAGAAACAACAAAAGCTCGGGAGATTGTCATTGCGAAGTGAAGAATTCTGAACTTAATTGTACTCCATTTGAAACAATGTGTCAAATAACTATCAATCACAGAATTAGACAGCTCGTTCCAGAGTCTTAGAAGCGCTTAAACGATCTGTTGCTGCGGTATCAATGATGACGGATATGTTGACTAGAATTGTCAATTAATCCGTAAAGCGACATCACAGATATTGAAAAAATGAAAGAGACAAGAAATGCAATTTGTTTTAAAAACAATGCTCGTGCCGCTAATGAAATACTAGATGAAATATGTAGGTTGAATCAAATGGTGAAAAACAGACCAGGAATTGAACATCATTTTGATCGAAGACGTTACTGCAGAGCTTCAACTTAAAGCTTCGACTTTATATGCAACTAGGGGACAGAAATCACCAAAAATTTGCAAAAAAGACATAAGACAAATAACGAATATTGTCAGTCTGTTAATTAAACGAATCTCTTAATGATCAGGCGTTTATTATACATTATGCATGTTATTTTACATCCATTATATCTGCACACGCATATTTTAGATTTCAATTCAAAATAAAATATCCATCATAAAAATTTTGATTTGCTTCTGTGTCTACTCATGAATTGATTTTGAAATCAAAACATAGATTGCATGGTTTTTCCTGTTTACCTATTTTTGTGAATTCTTAGGTTACAGCTAACTAACATAGCATTACGTGGCTGAAACGTCAAGCGAAAAGACTATTTTATTCTCATTAGATGTTGACAGTGATTCAACATCACTCATTGCTGTTTGAAATTGCTATTTTAGAACATCTTTAATAAACTAGTCAAGATGAGTCAAAATAGCGCTTTTATTAGACAATATCAATATCTGGATTTGAATTTTGGATGCAATTAAGGCAGGATATTGCATGTGATCATTGATCATGTTCGTGTATGCGCACCTTGATTTATACCTGGTTCTAAACATTCCTCTGACAACCTCATGTATCAAACTGACTTGTACATGGTCTAACTAGCGCTTTGCTCTACTACAAAATTGGTTTACTACATGAAAAATTGAGAAATGCTTTTGGTAGCATGAAAATATCAAAACACAGTTAGGGCCAACTGGCATTCTGATAGAAAAGAAGCTTTGAGTAATCAATGCCTGTTTCTTTTTTAACTTCTACAAATCTTAACTATACATGTGTGCTACAATATTTGTATTTTATAAGAGCATACTATAATTACTAAACCAGATATTGTATACTCTGTCTGATACTGACTCAAGAAGATGCTGGTCGCATTTTCTGTGAAGTTGTCATGTAAACATGATCGAAGATCAGATTAAAACATAAGAAGCTGAAGGAGATTTTTCCAAGTCTATCTTATTATTCTTGTTATGACAAAACAATACATTCAATATGTTTCACAAAATGAGTACTATATCTAATTCAGCGGCAGCGTTTCCACTGCAGCTGCGCGTGCGCGGAACATGCGGGGATGAACCTGTACTTGCGGAGATGAAGGTCTCTGAAAAATATTCTTTTATTTGGGGTTATAAATACAGGTAGCTTGTATCTTGTAAATATACAATTAATCATTTTTTCTACTAGAACTACCATTTTAACTTAATTTAACATGATTCAACTACTAGGCTATCGATTAATATGTACGTAGGTCTATATCTGAAAGTGACTTTGATTTGATGTCCGAAATTTCTAACTAGTATTTGTGAGTTAAATCGATTGGGATGTTTTGTTAAAGTTGAGATTACGTGATTTTATTTACTTATGATAATGATAATAATAATAACTTAGTTCAAGCTCAAAACACATTAGCGAGGAGCCTGTTATCGATGTGGTTGAGTTAAAACGGTTATTCGTATAAATAGTTCAAAAGAAACAAATAGGCCAATATGTTTCTAAATTGGCTCACGTGCGCGGAAGTCATGGTACTAACCAAATTCAGGGACGAAGCATTTTATTTTTTGAAGAGAGAAGTCGAATGATAATACATCGCAAAGCTCCTTGTCAATGCATGCAGGGCGAGAAATCCTTCATTGAAGTTTGATTTAAAACTTCATGTAATCTGATTTTTCCAGTATGATGCCGTTATCATTTAGTTTCGAACTTATAAGTACGAGCTGTACTAAATAATTGCTCATCCGAAAATCGACTTGATATTTCCAAATAGCTTTGATTGATTTTTCCATTTTCATGTTTTTGTTATGTTTGCTGTTATGACGTCCTACGTGAACGCTATGACGTTCTATATCAATTCCTATGCTTTAGTCATCGCATAGAGTATCACAATTATAGACGTTTTATTATTTATAATTTATCATTGTATTGAGATCTTATTTGACACATGAGTTCTAAAGCGTCTTAACTTTATGTTGCATATGTGAGGTAATTTGCATACTGTCCTTTTTACACTAAGATGAAATTATCCGTAACAATGGTTGCTGAAACCAATTTGCTTTTTATTTCTATAACATACACTTCTAGCATTTTTGATATTCAGTGTACTGTTTGATCAGTGTATTAAAAATCAAATCTTTGCAAAGAAATAAAAATCGGAGATGCCATTAAAATCGCTCACAATTACACGGTATATTTTCTCACGGTCAAGAAGACTGGATATTCATAAAACCTAGACCAGGCTAGAAACAAGTTTCTAGTAACAGAAACTTTCCTTTCGTGGACATTTTCCATGAAACAAATTACCAATCCAGTGATTAGTAGATGGTTTCCAGGAAAAGCGAATATGTTCCCAAAAGTAAGTGCTCACGGATACAACTTCCTATTATATCATAGGCTTGGTTTTAGACCTTCATTTAAACTACCCTGCATCGATGCTCTGCCTGTGCGGATAACATCATCCTGCGCGGATGGGGTCTCGAGGCCTGGTTAGCGGTATTTCCATTTATCTGCAAATTAAGAATACTTATTTCGATTCTGTATCCGAAATAGTCTTTTTAGTTACATTTCCATCATTCAGCGGCACTTTTATTATCTATAGTCACATTAAAAAACTGTGATTTACGCTTGAATTGGTGAAACTATGTCTCGCATATCAGTCATTGAAAGAAGTTTCATGGTCATTCGGTTCGTATGTTGATTTCTTGAAGGGATAGGAAAGCGCAGGCTATGTGGTGCTTCATACGAACAACTAGGTGCAATCCTGTAATATTTCCCAAGTTCACGACACAGTCGACCGATATCCGACGAATCAACCACTTTATTTTGTTTATACATTTTGGGGAGTTGAAAGATCATACTAATGTTGTTGTCATACCAGTGCACTCGTAGAAAGCGCATATGCTCCCAAATAGTATTCATATTGGGCTTGATTTTACACATATTCATATGAATTACTACGTAGCATAGGAATTGACGCCTTGCGACTATTTTTATCCAGTGTAATCAATGATTTGCATGCATGCATGCATCCCTTGGGTTCCTCCACAGCAGACAGCGACATAACTACATGATTGAGGATCTCTTTTGTCTCTGTCTAGCGCTGAATTATTGGGAAGTCTCTACTCATGCTGTTCTGTTGTGGCTTTGTCACTAATGTCCTTTAGCAAATATCCACTTCGTATGAAATGTCTGGTTTATTTGAACAACTGAGCGTTATAGAACTACTATCACAAGTTCGAACGTAGGATATATTTAGTTAGCGTTGATGCTCAGAGACATACTTCTAACCTTTTTATTGATTTCATTTCATCTTTTGAATTATTCGTTATTGTATAGATAAAAATTTGAAGCTGTGTTGGTCTACTATTTATGTAACTTTCGAAGTATATTTCATTGTGGTCCCGGCTTTTTATTAATGTCCATCAAATTTAATATGTGAAAGAGGTTAAATTGATACATAGCAGCAAAGTAGTATACATAGATCAAAGTTCTGTTACAAAAATTCATCTAACATTTACGATCTTCGCTGATTCGAGGAATTGTCAGAAGTGGAAGTTTGATTAAAAAGTAACATAAAATCAACGCACCAATAATACTCACAATTCTTGATGGTTTTATTTCAACTCTTTTAATCTTATATTTAAGGCAACAGAAACGCATAGTTGGCACTTTTTCAGGTAGCAAAATGGTCCGACAATGATCTACTCTGCATATTTGTTTAATATACTTAGTCACTTCACTTGAATCACTCTAGGCTGACTTTTTTAAGTGCGTAGAAACTAAAATTGCACTAAGATGATTTCCAAGTGTATTTAATATACATGCTTCTTAATACTTTAGCATGAATATTTGAGTTAATGATCAATTTTATTGGTTTCAAGTAATATAAAAAGTCACTTCTTATCTGTTACTTCTGATTGTCGTGATTCTCGTGTTGTGTTCTGAAGATTCATTTTTGGAATTGGTGATCATAATAGAATGAATTTCTGCCTTCAGTGTATCATCCATCAAGCTACAAGTGCTTCATTGTATAAATCTGCTGAAAAGTATTCAGTGAAAGTTACATAAAAATGACTCTGCTTCGTTCTGGTCACGAAGCAGTCGAACGAGACTTCTCTATCAGCGAGGAATGTGCTACATCAAATTTGATTGAGGATTTGCTCTTTTGTACATCTTCATGGAGGCATCGAGAAGACGAGACTGAAAGATGCGGAAGGCAAATCAGAGGTAGGACGTCAGTAGGACTTAAGCGGGTCACTTGGGTCAGACTTCGGATCATCATGAATCAATTAACTGCAATTATGCGACCTCAATTATGATAACTGGAAAAAAGGGAAATCAAGATTTTGGGTCACCAGGACACGAATACGTGACTCAGGTCCATCTCGCTGTTAGACATCCTAAAGTGCATTCTTCGAAAAATTTAGCATGGAATTCATTGAATTAGATTGTGATTTCATCTGAAAAGTCGAATGAACCGCATCCATTAAACTGGATTTGAGAATCGATGTTGTAAAAGTGATCGGTGAGATTCTTCTCTTAGGTCTCAAAGAATGTGATCAAAATTAAATTCTCCAGAGCCTATGTTGTATGTAGGTTTTCGAAAACCTCTCAATCTATTTGAAAATTCTGAAAGTCAAATTTTAATTGCCATCATATTGAATCATCACCGCAAATCTTCAACTCAATTTGAAACTGTCTGAGTGATATTCAGTCTGAAAGTGTCCTTTCTTTTTCTTGCCGGTTGTTAAGAACTACATCCTCTTGGTGATGGGGATTAAGTGTAACATAGCATTATGAATTTCTACCTTGGTTATATTATTGTCTTCTACAGACAATGAATTTATGACAAAGTAGTTCATTGTCTCATGATATTTACAGACGATCTCCGAGTGAGCATGTTCCATCTCAGATACTAGCTATCATTAATTCTCTATTCTGCGATTGTGTGGGTTGCAATATTAGGGGAAATTTGTCCCGGTAAAGGTCAGCTCTTGTCGACGACGATGGGAGAGAGAGCGTTGAATTTCCCTTCCCTGACTTCATAACAACTTCACGTTTTGACCTTTGACTGTACAATGCTATCGTCTATAGTTATCAAAGCTCTTTACACTTAATATTTCGCGACAGGGTAAGATATACGACAATTGTCACAGGTCGTCATTCTTCCATCTCGTAAGAGACGTTGATATTCTATTGTTGGAACAATATGATGGATATTGCTTCGAAGATTTTAATTAACTGACTGAGGAAACGTTCGTTATCAATAGAATGGATAAGAAGATTGCTTTCCAATTTTGTAAAACTATTGAGCGAGAGGAATGTTCAAGGTAGATTTAGAAATGTATTTTCGAATACTTAATTTCATTTTTCTTCGTTCACGTTGCTTCAATAATCAAACATAGCGGTGTTAGGTAGTTGTGTTTTTCAGTATTGTTATTTCTGTATTTGGATGTTCTGTACTCTGCAGAAAGAGAACGAGATAAGACAGCCTAATATTTCAAATTTCTGCAGTTGCTGTTTCGAATGACTGGCATGAGCACATTGAAAGTTGAATAAAGCAGGTTACATTTCTGCGAGGCTTCATTTTTTAAGTCTTCATTTCATCAAAGTATATTTTTGTGGGAGAAGGAGATTTAGATTTTGCATTCATTTGTGCTAATGAAAAATTCAGGCAAGTATTAATGCTACCGATGCTTGATAAAAGACGCTGGTAAAATATTTATTTTCATCCGATTAGTATCCATTAGAGATTGAATAGACGCTTAGCTGCAAAATAATGATTTATGATTCTTGCTGAAAAGCAATGTAAATAATCATGTGAAATCTATTCGATGTTGTTGTCATATAAAAATGTTTATTTCTTATCTATTATTTAAACACAATCAAATGTATGCAAAACACCGGTCAAACATGCAATTTCTACTCTCGTATATATGTAACTTTTCTATGCAGCAACACTTGCAACATTTTTCATTTACATTTCTAGGATACAGAAACTGGAAAATCACAAAATTTCGAATGAATTCCATCTTCAATTAATTGTGCGGCACTGACTACAGTCAATGTCATCTCGTAAGACAATCGTAGCTGCTTACTTTTATGTTAGGTTTTACATCGAACTATACGTGTAGACGTTCTAAGACATTTATGCTTGACTTATTCTTACTCCACGTTTAACGTCCGTTGAATCCCATCTCCTGGGGCTGGACGGTTGATGGCTCTCTTCCATTCATCTCGGTTGGCAGCGAGTTCTTCGTGGATTCCTATTTTCTTCAGATCTTCTAAGACACATTGACGCCATGTTCTTCTTGGTCTTTCGACGGTTCGACGCCCTAGGACTTCCATGCTTTCCACTCTGCCCAAGCAGTTTCCCTCAGCTCTCTTTACATGACCGAACCATCTCAGACGACCTATTCTTAACCGATCCTCCAGCTCCTTCAGACCACACATTCTTGCCACTTCCTCACTTGATCTTCCGTCGCTGCATTTTACTGTTGCCATTTATCTCAGCATTCTCCGATCACATGGTCGCAATGCTTCAAACAACTTCTGTGTTAAGGAGGACCATGTTTCTGAGCCATACACAAGGACAGATCGCATGCAAGACTCATACACATCAGCTCTGGATCTTAGGGGGACACTCTTGTTGTTCAGAACCCTGGCTAGAATGAATACAAATTATGAGCTATTTTAGACATCATAAGTTCGTTCCTACAAACCTGCATACATCATACTTAATTACTTTGATTCTGATGTACATGTACAAGGTACACGATCACTACGTTTCTAGATAGAGTTGCGTCAGAGATGAAATCGCTACCTTTAGACGTCAGGACGACATGACGTGGACTGCTCATGAAGTGATAATGACCTTGTCTGTGATATTACATTGTTGCACTGCAATGAACTACCATGTGATTATTTGTAAATTTTGTATTGATATTAAAGTTCATTTATTCTTTAAGTGCAACAAACATAAAAAAATGGTGGTTTAACATCACTACTTCCCCATACTGTGCCTTGGACGGTGCTGACATAGCCCGACTTTACTCTGGAGTGTTGTGATCTTTTAGTCTGGATGCCCTTCCTGATGACTGCCAATGGTACTTTCGGGGCTCGATCTCTGAACCATGAGATCCCCAGGCCAAGCACTTAACAACTGTGCCACGGAGACCGACATATTCAGCACAAATCTTGACCTGGATAACCCGTTTATTAGAAAGGAATTTGTAGGGTCATGCGACTCGGATTTTTTTCCAACCACTAGTCGTGTCAAGTAAAATTATTGCAAAATTTCACATTGGTCGAATAGTAGTACTCAATCATCGACAATCCTCGCAAACACCACAGTGGGCTTCGGAAAGCTGTCCACTGTTGAGTTGCTTGAGGAGGTTGATATGTGGTGTTGTCAACAAACAAGGTCTAGTTTGAATCTCCGTCAGTGTCACAGTATTTAAAAGCAAGGACACAGGCATCTATTTAAGCGAAGGAATTTTGAAGTCTTGAACTTTTCCTACTTCTTAGATATCTCAGGTAAATTAGACGGCATTCAACGAGTTCATCCTATGAAGAAGAAATTTCGAAGAGAAAGTACCAGCTCTGCTTCAGCAACTCTTCTTCTCAGGTGTCCTTGAAGTCTGATAAAAACTGGCGGAAAGATCCTGAGACAGAGGAGACTGAAAAGGAATAAGTCGATTTTTTGTCCACTTCGCTAAAGGATGGTCCTTTACGTTATGCGCCTACGGTTATTGGCTTAAGTATACGGTATGCAACTTGCCAGTTGTAGTGCCTCAGCAAGCTTATTTTCATTCACCAAAGTAGTTGTTCAGACCATGTCTTCATGCTGATGCTCTGTTGTTGATAATAACATCATGATTGACATTTGATAAATTATAGCTGTTAGTAAAGTTCTATTTTCTAATATATTGTAAAAAGGATAATTAGATATTGAGTTGCATCCTCAATTGAAAAATGGGAACATACCTGAATAGCTGCCATTTCATCCAATATCAGGAATCATCAGCAGGCCTAGTTCACATCTCTCACCATCGACGCAACTCCCTATTTAAAATCTGAGGACAATTTGTGGTCAAGAATTATCAAGTGCTTTAAGTATTGTTATAGTGTATAGTTCTTATTCATCTCTTTTAGGGTGCTTGAACCACGGTCTGAGTTCGTAGCTTTTGATGGACTCATTGTTGATTATTGACTTCTACGTGTCACTGTCATTGAACAAACTTGTTTTGATTTCTTGTGTAAAAGAAGTTTCTTTCAATCTCCGACAGATACTTGGTTTATGTTCATTGTTCATAGTACATGTACATGTATATGGTAATGGATCTAATATGAAAATAACGCGTCAAAGAAAGCTAAGCTTTAAACTACAACATCCGAATTACATGACCGTTTGACGGAAATCAATTTTTCTCAGCCTCTGCCCGAGAGTGAGTGACGTCAAGGATTCATGTTGAAGGCTCCAACATAATAAAATTGCTTCTCAACACATACTGTGAACGCTTCAGTCGAGTTTGTCGAGTGTTCGAACAACAAAACTCCAGTCTCGACTCGACTCACGGTTGCTATGTAGCTCATCTTATTCAGCTACTTTCTTCCCGATATCGAACTTCGGGAATATGGGACATAAATGCTAATGTTAGGGCTCGTGGTGCGGGTAGAGTGGTCTATTTGTTGCTATTGATTTTCTTTGTTTTTGTATTTCGTTTTTTTAATTTCAACTATTACTGAGGATGATAAGTAATGGCCGAAGATAATCTTATTTGTCATCTGCCTAATCAGTCGATACACCCCGGCTTATAATCCAGCACTGTTGCACCATCCATGCCTAAATCACCTGTCTTAGAAGTCTTCAATGGGAGCTACCTAACCCCTAAATCACTGATTCAAGATGTAATTGTTTACTCTGATAATCTTGAAATTTTTCTGGTACTGCCAGTTATAATTCTGCTACTATTTGCAAGGATGCAAACTTAATTCTGCACGCGTTGTTATTATGTTGCATGAATCAATCAACAAGTTTGCAGTTGACCAATCAAATATCAAGATTAGCGCAAACTAGATGATTGTCACGAAAATATGATGGCAAAAAGATACAACAATAGAACGACAAAAGGACGCGTCCCACGATTTTCGTGATTTGTCTCTTAACAACTCAATCACTGAAATTCACGCTTTTGAGAATGACTCCCAGTTTAGCTCCTGACTTATTGAAATTGTCGCTCATCCGAAAGCAATTTTTCATTATCATTGCTTGTTGCACCTTTTATCCGATTTCATAATATTCGCTCAATTTATACGCTGAAAGTTTGTATTGTTGTAATACTATTTCATCGATTATTTCATTTTATCAGAATGTATGGTTCCGTTGGTTACAACACTTGCTCTCAATAATCACGGGAGAAAATTGTAGCTTGAAAACTACTTTAAACTTTTGTTTCAAAAACTGCTTTATTTTATTCGAGTTGCTGCATTTAAGTAATCACAACGCAGTCTTAGATTATGCCAAATAGTTGGTTTAGATCTCATTTTTGAACATATCATTTAACTGTCTGTAAACTAGTGTAAACCACTGCGAAAATTCAACAAATTATGGTTAATTTACACGTACATGCACAATTTTAACATTTACGCTGATAAAGCAAATAGCAAAAATTCTGGAAGACCCTAGTCTGTAATTTATCTGAAAAGGAAGCATTCCTAGGCCAATAATCTGTCTCGATAAAATTCGTTCTCAATGATCAGCAAATTTTCGCAAAATTGTAAAATTTATCTCGTTGAATACTGAGAAGTGTAATGATGGCTGTAGGCAATGTGCGAACGCCTCCTTTTTTCCTGACTTAAGATTACAGAGGCAATCGCGATTGGTGATCACGTACTCTTCAATATCATTTTCAATTATTGAGTTTCGATTTCTTTTCTGTGTTCTAAGCTCGCTTGCGGAAGATGGTGCGACAGTGGATATAATCGACGTCTTCAGCATCCCCTGCTGATCGATTTATTTTGTCGTCTGACTTCATCGCAAGAACAAGCCACTCAAAAAGGTGCTTCACGCATTGGGGTTATGAACTGTTGAAAAACCCGTATGAACGTAGCAGAAAATGTTATCAAAAGAGAGCGCCATGCAATTTAGAGATGAATGATGTATACCTGCATGCACAAGTTGGTCTGAATTGCTTGTTTACATGTACATGTACATGTATTTTGTGCCATACGAATTAGTATTCATATAAAAGACATTGGAGTCATCTGATACAAGTGACTTTTTTTCAACATGGTAAATGCTATTGGATCAATCATACTTCAAATGCTCAAACTTAACTTTCAGAAAATATTTGTTATCTGGGTTTATAATTAGAGCTATACTACTTGATGTTTTTAACAATTTCTAGTGAAGACTGAGCCTGAAAATTGTACATTGTATATAACGAAGGGTTACTTTTATTCTTTCGCCCCACATTTTCCAAATTCATCAAATTTCGTCAAGCTTAGTTAAAAACATAGGATTTTGAATAGGCGTGATCTCGATCTGTCACTGACAGTCCAACACCACTGAGAAGTCTTACTTGAACCCTGGATGAAGGATTGGTCCTTTTGATACTTAGTTAGAATACAAGATGCAGCTGCGATCATGATCTTCGTGGAATTGTTGTCTACAGTGGTCAGTGAACGACAAAGCAAGTGCTGTGAATTTACTACAAACCAGAGGAATTTTACACTCTCAACACTTTTGCAACGGTAGTGAGACTGCACTTAGGAGCAAGAGAAGAGCGTTGACGATGCAACACTCGTGGGTGTCAGCAACAAAAATGTGAGGGGAGGAAGAATAGAAGAACCTCACGAAAGGATGTCATGTTTAAAAATATTGCAACATTGTGAATATTTTATCAGTAAAAATTGTGTAAAAAAATAAATGTACATGCTAGTCTATTTTTATAACTTACGAATCAAACTATATGTTATTATATAAATCAGCTCTCTATAATTCGACTAAATTTGTAGACAAGTTATACATATACTTGTTTTTTGCTAAAACAAATATTCTTCGAAGACGAACAGTGTTATTATTCAAATTTCGGAAGAGTCAGTGGCGCTGTTTGTCTGTCAAGATGAGTCATTCGTCTACGGAGTCAATGTCGATTGTGCACCCGTGAATGCTCTTCAGGTCGTGGCAGATTAGGGATGACTACTACGGGTTGCGACGCCGTCTGGGATGATAACAGGGAAGTATAAGAGTAACAGCAGGCGCGGAATGGATCGCATGTACCTGCGCTACCTCTCCTACGCATGGATTGAAGTGCAACCTCACCCTCGCTTCTATTCGAGGTTATCGAAATACATCTTGTGGTTGAAGTTATTGCCGATTGAGTTGCCTTCTGAGTTAGGGATTTCATTTGTGGAGATAGTCTCAGAGATCAGCAAATGCGGTTTTATTTCCTTCCATAGAATTGAATTGCGAATGTGAAGAGACTTTGAAAAATATTTGAATCTTCCAAATTCTCTTAGAGATAAAGTTCTTGACAATTCAGCAAATGAGTTGCTGTGATGGCATCAATAAAATTAGCCAACGAAATCTAGTGCTAGTGTCAAAAGCGACGGAAACCTAAGTTGATGGTAATTTCTTTTGTATTTTTATCAATCAACACCCTGTGACACAGAAAAGTCGTAACTGAAATTCGATAGAAACATTATGCACTTCTGAAGTTAAAAAGGTGTCATGTGTAGATTGATCTACTGCCTTTTTTGAACTACTACCGCCTTTTGATTGATCTACTGCCCCTGAATATCCCTTGTCAAACGTGTCAATTGAAGTTGTATCAAGGGAAATGTAAAAGGCATTAGTAATGCATCGGACCTTTTTGCGATTTGCAAATGAAGGAGATAAAATCATCCTAATAACAACTTGAAGTACATAGTGAAAGCTGCAGCTATTGACGTTTTACCATAGCGAGACGAAAAAGCAAAAGATATTCAAATAATGAATTGAACACTAAGGAGATAGTTCACTGTAGTGTAGCAGTTTGCTTGTCCTAAAATATATTTTGTGCTTATATTTTTTAGCAATACACCTGTGTATTTTTTGAAGCTGAAATATTTTTGTGGAAAGATTGAGTTATTTAGTGTATCTAAATTAGACGCTTTCTATTTGGTGAAGTGAAATTCGATGTCTTTGCTTTTCTCCATTTGCGCAATACACAAAAGATTTTCTTGATTTTAAAAGACTACTCGTACATTCACAAATCACCGAAATATTTGTGACCTGTACAAAGCAGCTGCTTTTTTCGTAACTGTTGCATTTTTTATCGATCTCTATCCGTAAAAAATAATCAAAGATATGTCAAAATTTACAAAAACACATCTAATACAAAACAAAGTAAAGTAATATTAATACAGATCCGCAAAATGAAATAATAATCTTTCACTTCAATTTTCTTCATTTGCATTTTTTATACAAATCGTCTGACACTTATCTATCTACTAATTAAATGTAATCAAATGCACATGAACTCCTTTTTTTATATTGCAGTCATGTTATATAATAATTATTATAATTCCTTTATTTGCATGTCATGATGTATTCGGACATGGCATTACAGTTTGCACAATGAAAAGTGACACATCTGTTATATAAGAAAACACAAAAACAAAATTACGGACTAAGCGTATTTAATAAAAGAGCAGCCATATCGAGATATTTTGGATTTTACTCTCCTGCTCTGATTCCCTTGCCGGCTCGTTGTTGTAGCTTGAGTTCAGAGGATGAAAAGGACATAATGCTTTCTTCGCTAAACTCACACCTAGGCCATCTCAAAACTCAACAAATTTCTTTTTGCGAGGTTGGTGGAATATTCTGCACAGACGATCTTCAAATTCGATTAGATTCAAGATACGGCATTTTTTGACGTTACACCAGGCAGGAAATCCGTAGCTTGAAATTGATCTTATCATGGTGCAGTACACACTCCATAGCAAACGTCTTAGGTGCTTTCACGTGACGCAGGGAATACAACATATAGACTCTTTTACGAATTTTCGATAGGATTTTGCAAGTATGAGTATTCCATAACAGATCAGAATCAATTGTAAAAGGCCTAACAATTTTGTTGAGGATGCAACTTGAACAACCGAGTCATAGTGAGGATCTTTCAATGGAGATAACGAGAGTGATCCTTTTGTCTGAAACTTCATTAATTTCGTCTTTCGCTGTCAAGCATCAATCCTTGTGATATTTCAAGAAGATGGGCAACTCAATTCAATAACAAATACTCGTAGATAAATTATTTTTAAACGTTTTCATCAAAAATGCAGATGTGAAAACCTACAAAGCCTTTTCACTTTTTCATGGCCCTGTTTAATATCATGTTCTCATTGAAATTCGTTGGGAGGTCTAATATCATCACTCTCAAAGATGTGTGAATGCGCCTGTGCTATTATTGCGAAAGTAGACTGATAAAAGCATATCTTGAACCTCATCTAGTTTCATTCTATTCTTCCGTTCACTCGAATGATGTGACGCAACTATCATTGCCACTTTGATACACGACATAAACTTTCAACTCTGATTCTCTTACAATCTCCTTTCAAAGTGATCTTCGCAACTGTGATGCTATTTTCAGAAATGTGCCACTTAAATGCCCTTTATTGAGCTAATTTGCTTTAATTGTGAAATAATTATTTCTTTACATCTTAAGTTACCCAGTGCTGGATGCGTGCCGAATTTTTTACGGTCCGGTGCTCATCGTATAGAAACACAATTTTCTTTAAGCAGTAATTTAATGAAATTCAGGGTCGATTGTGAATTATGCTATAAGCTTTGCTGCTGATTATTAAATAATAGTGCTTGATAGAATTGCTTTATTATCATTGAAACGATATTTTGGAGTTATGACTCCATTGTCAAGTTATGCGAGATAATCCGAAATATCGTTTCAATAATTATAAGGCAATGCTATCAAGCATTTTTATTTAACAATCATCACCACGGACTGCAGTTCAATTTATAAGTGACTCTATCATCTCTCCCGTCGAATTTCCTCCTCATCGATACTTATCTGGTCTTATATTGAATATTGATGCATACGTATATAAATCGCATATTTTCATATTTTGCCGCTCAACTGTCCCCCACGATCTATAGGAGGACTGAGTTGGCAAATAAATTGAAGCAGGCACGATTGTGAACAGCTAATCCATAATGTTATCGTTGACCAAACATGTTCGAGTAGTGTGTAGCTTCGCTAATTTTTTTGCAAATTGCCAATTTAGTTGTGTACTGGTAGCAAAGTGTCAGATGATTGTTTTTATGCTATATTGTTCCATTGATGTGAATGTAAAAAAAATCTTGTACTACATTTTCGGTTATTGATTTTATTAAGCTGTTACATCTTTTTTCAGATAAATATACCACGGGGATCGCTCATTCGGAAAACGGATGTGAACAATATGATGGATTGACGGTAATTTGCTTTACATTGAACCGTAACGACTTGTTATATTAGATGTAGATATAGATATACAGTTAGGTCGGAGACAATTGTGAATTAGCACTGTGATTTTGTAAAATGTATACATTGTATATTCCAATTTACCAGTATGAACACCAAGTTGGACTACTATGCTATAGTACAGAAGAATGCGCAAAACCAGGGACTTCTCAGCCACTTCAAATTTGAGTAGAGTTCAAATAGAGCCAAGTCTGATTCTGATGTAAAAAGTTCTCGGCAGAAATCTAACTGCACCTGAGATTATAACAGACTCAACTCAAAGCTGTATGGATGATAGTTCTAGTATATTACTTTACAAAATCAAATTACGCTTTTCGCAATTTCTGTACGGCTACACTACAGACTGTGTTCACATGTAGCTTGTTCATAGAACGCTTCGGTCACTTCCAGGTAGTTCGCAAAATTGGCTACACCGTTTCAATGAAATTGAACTTCATGCTTAACTGTTGATCGCTGACGACAATTTTGATGGTCGGAAATAAGTTCAACATTCACTGGGAGGTATAGATGCTGGGAACGCTCACGAAGTATGTTGCCACTACATCTCAATTAGGACTGAAAAAAGTCAATTCATAATAGGTATGATTAGATGAATATCATGCACTAGCGTCGCCACGGGGGGGCAAGGGAGGGGCAGTTTCCCCCCAACCTTTGGTAGCAGTAGACGATGTCATCACTTCCCTTTCTGTTATTCGTGGCTTCGCGACGACAGCTATGTAGTCATTGCGTGAGCGTGTTTGTCGAGGTCGAGGTCGATCACTTCAAGCTACCTCTACCAGATACACATGTTGTCCCAATGGAGTTTATTTAGGAACATGCCTACTACCAACTACAACAATTTTGCCTTCTTATACAATAGAGTGCCTTCACATTTCTCACAGTTACGATATTTGTACGAGGTCCTGTTGACTTTGCCAGTAACAACAGCCTCTGTTGAAAGAGGATTTTCACGGCTTGCCACAGTTAAAACTAAACTTAGGTCAACAATGGGGCAAGAGCGTTTAGAAGCTCTTCTGTTTGCAGCTGTGGAAAAAGACATTTTGATCAATTTCGACGGTGACACATTAGTTTCCCGTTTTGCTGGCAAATGTGATGGACGACTGAAATTTGGATAAGATTTATCCTTCTGGTTACCATAAGTTGTATGAGGTGGTTGGATGTAAATTGTTGATTTCCAAAGTAAAAAGTCTTATCTAGTTCAACTTAAAACGTTTTCTGGATTGTCAATATGTGTAACTAATACAGTACAAACTTTATAAGGTTATATGTAAGGTACATAGTAGGCCTATATATATATATATATATATATATATATATATATATTTATATATATATATATATATATATATATATATATATATATATATACATACATACATACATACATACATATATATCAGAATTGAGGTTATTTTTAGAGTGCTCAATATCCTGCGAATAGAGCCTATTAATAATAAAAAGTTTGGAAAAGACCTTCTTTCGTAACTATAAGTACTTTTAGTTTCACGGCGAACCGATCATCATACGAGTTAACAAAGGAAATGTTATAATTTTGAATTTTAAAGTCACTTTAGTAGAAGTCTTACTGCTGGAAATTCATAGAAGTTAAGTTATGTAGAAAATATCTTAGGTAGGCCAACATAGAATTTTTACTTGATGGAAGAAAGTTGGAACTTTTTCCTATGTCTGCAGGTTGATATTATTTCATTCCGTTTGTTTAGCATGTTGCTGTTGTATTTTGTTAGTATGTGATATTTTTCTGCCTGACATAGTGAACAAAATCGTGTACCACTTTTATACTTCTTTGATTGTTCCAATATTTCCCATTTGACTGTAAGGGATTTATCATTTTCTTTCAGGAACCAGATGTGCTTCGACAGTGTTGTTTCATTCATATATTGATAATTTGATAAAGATTTTTTGTGATTATTGAATCGTGACTTGAGCTCATCTTCTGTTTGGCCAATATATGTTTTCCTTTCATTTTCACTTGTGACCGCAGCTTGATAAACGATGCACTTTTGCAAGCATTCTCCATTCATTGGGCAAGCAGTCTTATTTCGGCAGTTGCATTTTCTCAAATGTTGATTTTTGTTTTCTTTTGAAGTCAGGAGTTCACTGTTGTGTTGTTTGATCAATTGGCCCATGTTTGGCATACAACTGTAACTGACCATGATTGTGTTTCGATTAAATAGTTTTCGGTAACGATGACATCTTGGAAAATGGCTATCGATAAGCTGAAGGAATTTTCGTTCAATGTTTGTTTTGACGTTTTGGCTGTAAGGAGGATTAAACCATATTATTTTCCTTGTTCGTTTTCTTCTTATATTGTCATTTTGGCTATATATCAGTGTGCTATCATGACCACTATTTTTCAGAGCATTTTGGTAATGTTTTTTTACTTTGTCAAATTCAGTTTTATCAGATGATAAGACTGTTAGCCGCTTTTCGATCATTTTTGGCAGATTGTTTAGAATCGTTGGTGGGTGATTTGAGTTTTTATTCACATACATCGTTGTATTATTTGGTTTTGCATAAGGTCTGAATTTTCCTGTGGTTAGGTCCAAATGAATGTCCAGAAATTCTGTTGCTTTGATATTGCATTCAACTGTGATTTTCAAATTGTACTTCTTGAATATTTCGATTATATCTTTCCTTGCTCGATCGCTTTCAGGACCTGATGCATTCTTCACAATTGCTAGTCCATCGTCTCGGTAAAGTCCAATATTATGAATTCCAAATTTGTTTGTCAACTCAGATAGGAGAAATAAACCAACCAACTCACACACTTCTGCTCCGTCAAAACTCCCTTGTGCTACGTCAAATAATTCTTGGTTGTTTCTCTTGATCCAAATGTCAGTATTGTCAAATTCAAATAGCAATGATTTTCTTATATATATATATATATATATATATATATATATATATATATATATATATATATATATATATATATATATATATATATATATATATATATCACGGTTTTTATTGTATTATATTATTATTATTAATTTATATTATTATATATAAGGGTTGAATAATTTGATATAACTCTTTTCTGCGAATAAAAATGCCTTTATGTTTTCATTACTACACTTAGCTACTTGCCAATAGGCCGACTGACGTTTTGATGAATATCCTTGCCCCCCCTCCCCCCCCAACCTGAGATTCCTAGCGACGCCAATGATATCATGGGACAAGTAATTATCAAGATTGTAAAAGCCGGTGATCTGAAGAAGACCAGCGATTTCAGCACACTGTTCAAATATAGACAACGAAGGGAACTCCTGTCTATCCAATCCGACTGTCCGTGATGGGCTTGAGCACTTACTGCGCTTTGGCGAAGAAAATATTTCCTTTTAGTGTGTCTCCTACCACAATGCACTAGTGTGTTTTAGTGTATTTACTTCAATATGTTATTGTAAACAAATGGCCTGGTGACTTCCTTGATGGAGTGACTGATTTAGATAAATGTCATCATTTGTGTTTTCGAGATTGATTTCTGTTGGCTTGATTCAATCGTGATTCGCTTTATCAATCATGAAAGTGTGCTCACCATGTTTGGCATTCGTCAAGCTACTCGCATCCATAAAATTTTCCTTCATATTTCATATTTATCTCGAAGTCAAGTTATTTGTCCCTAAGTGGATCAATTATAGCAGATACGTAAATCAGGACCTTTTCATGTATTATCAATCATATTTGAAGCCTGCAGAAGTAAAAACCGTTAACAACAAAATTCATGCTTCGAGTAAAGTGAAGTCAAAGTCAACCATTTTCTGTAAAACATGTTCATGTCTTTTTTAATCTGAATTCTGTTCTCAGTTGTGGGAAGCGCTATTGTCAGGTGAACAAATTCTCTCTTCCAGAATTGGAAAATTATTTAGCCGATACAACGGGGCTCTCAAATCAAATAAAACTTTATTTCGTATACTTCAAAAGCAGAGATGCATGCTGACCGATAAAAATTATCACGGAAACACGGGGTACTTCTTGTTTACACTTGGAAGCACATTTGGCGACACGCCTCTCCGCCATGTGGCCGAGCTTCATTTATCCCACCTTCACTCTTTCTTCATTAGAGGAGTTCTTAGACCTCTAGTGTGGGTTATTGGAATATCAAAGGCTTTTTGATGACAGGCCAAGAAGCACAAGCTTGGGTGGTCGACTTTGCCTTACGTTGAGTTGGTGGCCCAATATATTTATACATGCATATTCATATGAAATATACAAATGGAAAGAAAAGTCAAAGGCGGTATTCTGTCCTGTTTAGCCAGTCAGGTAGTTCTTCATTCACAGATGCCAAGTCCCCACGAATTCCAATTGTAGGACATTGGAGCACATGGTCACTTGTTTGTTCGGCACCACATCTGCAGGAGTCGGTAGCTGACAGTCCGATACGTTTCATGAACGCTGCAAACCTTCCATAGCCAGATCGGAGACGATTTAGTAGTACCCACTGATCTCTTTGCATGTCACAACCGGGCGGATGGTGTTTCGGCTCCGAAATGAAGCGCCGTAGTTCATGGCTTGACTGGGACCATCTCATTCTCCAAGTGTGAGGAGATATTGGGGATAGCGAGATCAGTCCGTTATGCCTCTCTGATAACGGATTACGCGACTTGAGTCGTCTTTGTGCTTGTGGTGTGTCGAAAAGTTTCTCGTGAAGCAGATGAACAGTTGCAGTGGTCCTTTGATGGAGCCGCATTGACAACCTCTCGCGGCGGATGTCCGGTGGTTCAATACCGCTCAGGACAGGTAGGATTTCTGTTGGTATCGAACGGATGCATCCAGTCACAAGTCACATTGTTTCATTTAGAGCACGATCAATTTTCTTGGTGTGTGTACTGTGTGACCAGACTGGTAAGCAATACTTCGCACAGGAGTAGCATGGGGCAAGAGAAGAGCTACGTAGGACGTCGAACTTAACACCCCAACGGCTTCCAGCAAGGCGGCGAAGGATGGCATTGCGAGCGTTGATCTTGGCTGCGACTTGCTGTAGATGTTCTCTATATTTCAGTGAGCGATCGAGCATTATTTCGAGGTACTTCGGGCAGCTGATGAAATTAATGGGTCTTCCTTTGAGATTGACGCCAAGCCTCGTGTGTGTTTTCGTGTGTGTTCAATTTCTGTGGTTTTCCCTTAGTTCAAAAGGGCTATATCATCAGCGCAGGTGTACTTTCTGCTAGTTGTAGTTGGAAAATCGTGAGGGTATATGTTGAACAGGACTGGTGCCAGTACGGAGTCTTGTGGGAGGCCGTTCCGAAGAAGGCGTCGCCGAGGCAGGTGGCCACGAAGATTGACAATGAAGCTTCTCTGACTGATTAGCACCATGATCATTTTCACCATGTCCTTGGAAGGGATCGTTTCCAACAGCTTGAGGGTGAGACCGCGAAGGTATACAGTGTCGTCGGCAGCCAAAAGATCGATGTTTCGGTGGCCCAATATTTCCGTGGTTTTTGGCAAGTGCGCTACATGTTGCCCGCAAGAGTGTCGAGCACCTTCAATCAGAGTGGATTTCAGCATATGACCTTTAACCTTCACTTGGCCCCGATGCGCAAGAAACATACTTCGCAGAGAAGCGTTTGAGTTGGCTTAACTTGGTTATATGATACGCATATGGTTGATCATATAGGCCTACGTTTGCAATTTTTTGTTCAACGTTGAATTTTTTCAACTTTCTGAATTTTCAATATTCCGCTTGAAAATACTTTTACGAAACATTCTATAAGCATTTGCTTGCATCGCAAAAATTCGCGGCGTATTACGCCTACTTATAAAGATTTTGCAAGTAGCAAGTTATAAATGTCGCTCGCGAAAAGAAAAAGTCCTAAGATAATCAATTTAGTCTATCAGGATCTCTAAGTTTTGCCTGTAAAGGACAAAAAAATATATAGATTGCATCATAGCCGCCAGAAGCAACCCTTTCGAAATAATGCAAAAGCAACTTAACTTTATGATAAGTATTTCGATGCTAGATGTTGAAAGTACAAATATATAGAATCACAACTTCTGTAACCACGGAGCAGTAGGCAGTGGAAGGTTGCAGGCTGAATTAGTCAACTACACGTGAGCAGGAATGGTATGGGAAGTAAGGGGGAGTGTCATGGAAAAATTCAAGGAAGCTTAGTAGCCTTACAATCCCAAGTTAGGATAACTAAGTTCAACAGTAAGAAGTATTAGCACTACAAGTCCTTTAGCTAAAGGGGCTCTTTGAATTAAAGTAGCCCTTTAAAGGGTTCTTGTGAGACTCCGTCTCAAACCCTGGCAACCCGCTTTCTAAAAACCCATTTTAACAGATATGTGTCCTGGACGCAGAGTGCTACAAGACCACTGTGCTGGTGAGAAGCCCTGACCAAGTATGTTAACATTATTACCAGGTATGTTACTCAACGAGTCATTAATGCGAATTTAAATGAATCTTAAAGTGTAGATGTGAATGGATTGACAATTTGTTCGATGACATTCGACAGCTTTCTCAAAATATGTGTAATACTCGTGTCTCGAATTTTGAAGATCTTTCGAAAGAAAAGCGAATCCTTCTTTTAATTAACTTTTCTGTCTAAAATGTTTATAATGTTAAATTGTGCATGCTAGTGAACATCATTCTATCCTATGTCCAGCCGAACGGACACCTTACAATCATCTACGTTGGTAAATTTTGTGAATCAATTACAGTATTTTAGTTTCCACAGAAAATATTTATTTATTGGAAAGCTGCCATCGCTATGAATTGAACTGGTTGGAAGAAGTGTTGCAACAAAAAAGTATTTTATCATCATCAAAAAGTTCCTCTTCAAGACACTGTACGGGAGATTCATTAGATACATTTTAGTAATAACAGGGAGGTAATTATACCACAAGCAAATAATATAGTTCACTGGGAATCAATGATGAAAGATAAAAGTAGATAAACAATCGTTGGGGCAAATTGTGTATCAGGCTGATTATGCCAATTTCAAAATTTTGAGAGTTTCTCACAGTTGGCCTTTCAAAAAACTTGCATATTCTACACCTCGCTCGTCTTTTTCCATTATATCAACCTTTGTATCCGAGTGCATTTAGAAAAAATCTTATTCTGCTTATCCAGCATTGGCAAAAAATCCGTAAATAAAGATAACGGTAAATAATTTAGCTAATGGCATGTAGTGTGTAATACCATATTGAAGGTGATGTAGTCTTGAATTAAGTCTTATTACCATGTAGTTATGGCACAGTCATTTACAACAATTTACTAGCGCACACGTGCGTGTACAAATGTGTTAGAAATTTCCCGCCTTTTTTTATTAGCCTTTACGAGGCGGTCGAGCCTTGCATGTAGCAGAGCTAATTTCAAGGTCTCAGACCGGTCCACTGCTAGCATGCCGACGGGCCTAGCATGGAGAACCTCGGCCAAAGATTTACAGCTTAATACATGTATGTGTGTATATGAAGAATGGTTCGGACTATGTTAAGAGCGAAATTACATGCACATTGAGAAAATCCCCCTATTCTTAAAATATACAAATCACTACACATATTCGAAGCAGCTTTTGAGCATGATTGCTGTTCTGTTGTTATCTATTCTGATTTCCCATCCATCCTGACCCAGCTGAACTTAGTGTTGAGATTATTTCTTTATATTGAACTTGTACGTGTTCGATTTAGCTCATTGTTCTCTCATGTTATACTTTTACAGAAAGAACACTTGTATCTAATAACCATTTCTTCAACAACTACCTCTGTACATGTTAACTACGTGGGGGGAAAACAAATGAAACGAAACAGTTAAGTCGGCAGTTCATGAAACCAATAGCAGGTTCATTGCATTGGACAGAATTGTTGTCGTAATCTTCTACTGGAAGGTAAAGACTTATTCAAGTGAGGTCATGAGGTCAAGTAACTAGACGGTTAGACGAAGCGTCAGTTCATGCAACGACAGCACTGAAGTCGGTCAGATGATGGCATGTAGTTCCAACGAGCGTTCACGAAATCGAGTTTCTGCCACATTTTATTTTTACTAATTGGTTAATTTAAAACGTCTTCATCCGTTTTATCAGCCGGATGTAACGAGAATGGATAAACATTTGTGATTGAGGTAAGTGCGTCATCCGATTGTGTTATTGCTACTGTATTGCATTAGGGTGAACGTAACACAAATTAGCTAAGACTGTCTTGCATTATCAAGCAATCTTTCAGAATGTATAAGTGTGAGAAGGCGAACAATTTTGGTATCGGCATTGTCAATGATGTAAATAGTCTCAATTGACTATACCAGTGTTGTTGTAGTCTTGATGTATGTGTAGCTAACTTCGTTGCATCAGCGGCTGTGAACTCCAGCTATACTTATCTGTCTCAAACTCTAATAAAAACGATTGAAATCGTTGTTATGTAGTTGATATTCAGTGGGGAATAGTCTCTCTATTAGGTAACATTCTTGTTTTGCAACAAAGTCAACCTCTGAACAAAGTTAACAGTCAAAAAGTGCATGTCTTTAGAAGAGAAATTGAAGTGACTAGATATTGTTATACCCAACGTGCTCCACATATACGATATAATCGCCGACAATTCACAAACATCTAGGCGTGTGATGTGTTACGGAGACCACAATTATTGAACTTGAATTTGAGCTTGTAAAGCTTTTGAAAATAATTGCGTAATTTACATGTACATGTAAGTCCAAAAACACTTACCAGCGATAAAGAATTCTACTTTCTTCATCATGAAGTGGATATTGCGGTTTTGAGTAATGAAGATTACATCATTTGACACTTAAAAGCAATTATTTATCCCAGTTTTTAATGATATTAATAATAAGTGCATATTTTGATCTCAATGAAAATCGCACAAATCCGAAAGAGGTACAAGCAATGATCATTACAAAAAGTAAAGTGAACTATAAGATAAATATCTGAAATGATGCTCTGCAAGTCATACATCACCGGCAAAGCATTTCATTCATAAGTTGTGCTGTCTTAATTATTAGACAATTATGTCTACGAGCAGTTTTGATTGACGACTGAATTGTACGGCCAGATTCGGACACATGGCAGAGTAGGCCATGAAGCAAGTGATCTTTGTCTGTTGAGGCTGATTGATAAAGCTTGCAGGCTAATGCGTGTCGTCTATCTTCAAACCGGGCTGGAAGACATAACTTTTCACAGGTTGAGAGAGATCTAGAAGACGATGGAGCCTGTTTTGAAGAGTGCCGTTTTCTAGCATCTTTCTTTGTAATCCCTACTCCATGGGAATACCAACAATTTCATAACCGATTTTTCTGAAGTATTGTAAAAATGGAACCTTCTGTCTTCCTTGTACTTCTCTGATAGTTTACATATTAACTTGAAATTAATGAGCATATTCTTGCGCTCTGTTTTGTCCGCAGTTATCCATCCACTTCGTTGATTCATTTCATGCGAATTAGCATCGGTGGTATTGAATTGAAGAAAATTTTAATAATTTGAAATATTGCACTTTCGACGATGTGTCATTTTAAATATCTGGACCTTCGTGCGATGCACAGAAATCTTCGTCCACAATATGTTACCTTCAGAGAATCATCGTTAGAGATGAGTGAGAATGACTTCAAATTCAGTTCAGGCTTAACGGAGTTCTCAAATCATTACAGTTTATTGCATGTCGTGAATCCATGTCAGTTGACTGATGTGAAACTGTCAAATGTAACCTTTGCCATTAAATTCTCGTCCTCATTCCTATTTATTGGACGTTCTTGAATGATAACTGTTGGGTATCCATCCTCTATGAATTATCTGATTTTCTAACAGAAAATCTTTTGAAACACTATTATGGACAATTTTTCATCATACTACTTTCGTAATGAATTAATGTCTCATTGGAATTAATAAGTGTTGCGTTTTTAATAGTTGCTTTTACAGAGTTTAATCCAAGTCTACTCGTTGAAGTCATGTATTGTTCTTTGAATGTCTCCCAGTCTCACGAAATTCCAGAAATTCAGTTCTTGGTGAATTTCAGGAAAGTGTGCATAAACTTCTTTTCAATGTTGTTAGACAAGTTAGAAGAATGTATTCTTTTTGAGTCATTAATGCTGAAAGACGCAATGATGCTTCACATCGTCATTATTTTATTTCGTTGACGATCTCATGTTTAACTTAATTGACTCTGAGTTCGATTCTGGGAACAATTTTACTTTGTTCTGCCACAGAAGGAAATTTGCGATGGATGGAGGGTCTATCAGCCGAATCCAGACATTCCGTCCTTTCAAGCAAGAATAGAAGAATCTCAAGGAAGGCTACAAAACCACTACTGTAGGTGCGTTCTCGAAGAATATGATTTGGCTTTTGTTTCCATAAGAGACGCTGTCGAAGACCAGTTGTCAGAGAAGAAGTCAGAGACTGGGAGAACTGGGGAAATATGCAAAAATGCAAGACGATCTTGAAGCATCAATATGCTGATTTTAACTAGTCTTGTGAAGTTTTCTTGGCTATTCTGCTCCTAAGAATCTGTTATTTTGCGAGGAGACGCTCGTGTCGTTATTCAAAGATGTATCCGGCGTGTATCGAAGTGTATTCGGACAACGGAGTTGTATTCGGAGTTGAATAGCAACCTGACAGAAGCGAATGATGTGAGAAGCTTAGAAGAAAATAACGGAAAAGAAAATGTGAAGAAACCTTAGTAGAGAAAAATTCAAGAAGCGAATTGTCTGATTCAGTGATGGCCCTAGCAGATCATGTATTTTAATTAACGAGAATTTCTCTAGTTATGAAAACAGCATAAAAACTGTTGTCCTAAAAACCTAAAAAGTTTCTTACCGATTTCATTGGAATTTCAAAAAAGCAGGACTGAGAGCTGCTACTATGTGCATTTTTATGTCTGCGTCACACAGTTGCACCTTCAAGGTGACCCTGACACACACGCACACACACAGTCTAAATGTAAATTAGTCAAAACAGCAATCGTTAGAGCTGGTTTTAGTTAGTCACGGCGTTCTTGTTGAATTCTGTATCACCAGAGATTTACATGGAATGATGAGAAGATGTGTGTGTTCATTATGAGTGATTAAAACTAGAACTACGGAGAAATTTGTTCACCTAGAAATACGGATGCGGTCATTTTGACCGCAAGTCTGAGTTAGTAATGCTAAGTTAGAATTTTTCTTTAGTAAACGCGGTAGCTTAATTCACTAATAGTAAATTTGTCTCTCGAAAGTTTAAACAAGCTATTTACGTATCTTCACAAGAAAAGAACGTGTTTTAAGCAAGCAATTTGTACAATGTATTGACCAAAAAGTAAAAATAACACTTCGATGAAATCGATGGCACATCTGATTGTAAATGAAAGAATGAAAACCTAAGTATCTGGCTACAAAGAATTCTTTGCCCTAGATAATGGACTAAGTTGAATTTAAAAATTGAAAACTAAAAATGAGCGACGACACAATAATCTATAAGTCTAAAAGACAAAGAGAGCTTCTTTATACGCAGATTGCAATCTACTTAGTTGAATTCAATTACAGACAGCTTACATAGATATTTTATCTTGAAGGTCGCTTTTTATTCATTAATTTGATATTAAAAGCGAAGTGCCGCATCCGTATTTCTAGGGTAATCTGTGTACTAACATATGAAGAAACAATCAGATTTTTGAGATATTTCGTATTTTATTACTTTATTGTTAATTATTAATAGTCATGAAATATGAAGTTGACAGAGGTTTTATTTTTTCTATAATCTTGAAAGATAATTTGATATGGGTCTAAAAGACCGCAGCCGCAGTTCTAGTGTTGAATAATTACTCCGATTCTTCTTTTTGGCGCTAAAGTTCGTCTTCAGTGATGATTAGCGGTCAAGCTTGAAGCCTCATTTGAGTGAAGCAGTGGTACTTCCGCGAACCAATTAGAAGTGATGGCAGCTTTTTTATGTACAAACTATATCCCTGAATATGAGAAAAAGTATCTCTAAACTGAATTAACTAATGTGGCCGTGGAGCTACAAAATCTACAATAACTTTTTCAGCATTTTATATTGGTCTAGTAACATAAAAGTATTACCTTTTTCAATTGTGAAGTCTGACTTAATCTCATGCGCAGTTCGGTTTTCTATCGATCTGATGCTTGCATTATAGTTTTTTGGTGAGCTGGAGCTCGATTCATGTAGTCAAAACGTACGTCCAGGTGCGTTGAAGATCTCTATTTCAATGAACGAGCAATGTACTGCACAATCATGCATGGCGAACAGAACAGTGATCACAGGCAAGACAGACAATAGGACACTAGAGACATGACACAATACAATACCCCTTGATCTTAAGATCACAAAAAACAAAACGTAGACGGACAAAAAAAAATGCAAGTCAGGACAGCAATGTCACCTTAAGTAGTCCGCCGAGTCATATCTCCACGGTGCAGACCGCACACGATCACTCCGTCGCAACTGAGGAGAAGAATCGTCCCCATTATCCGATCCACTTCCAGCATCCTCCGCACTGTCCCGGGGAGCAACATGTCTTAAGTCACCAATATGTCGATGAATGCCCTCCACCTCCACTGCTCCTTCAGGAGTAACATTCGATACATTTGCCCGCTTCCATTCAGACGTACATCTTGCGTTATTTGGCTTCACAAATACCTCATCGCCAGACTGATAATCCCCACTATCCACATTCCCAAGGCCTTCTTCTACGACGACTGGATACCGCCAGTGATACTTATAAATTAAATGACACGGAGCCGAAGATGCATCCAAGGATTTTGTCGGCGAGAAGTTATACCAGTAGACCATGTCAAGCACATTCCCATTACTTCGAGCTGCTGAACGCTTTACAGTACGATGATGGCGCTCTATTATGCCGTTGCCGTTGGGTCTGTTTGCGCACCTGTAGATCACTCTTACACCCCAGTTCCTGCATGCAGATACGAAACTTTCTGATTTAAAGGATGCGGCGTTATCTACCAACAGCTCGATTGGAGGACCTCGTTCTCTGAAGACTGGAATCACGTTCTCAACTACTTGACTCAAAGTCTCATCTTTGAGCGGCTTCCAAATAGCGAATCTGCTAGGTCCGCAGTCGATTATCGTCAAATAGCAGCGACCTTCGTAATGCGTGACATCGCAAGCAAGTCTATTCCAGGTTGCTTCGACATCTAGCGTTCCACTTTCAAATTTGACAGGTGACGGATCGATGGAGAGACATCGGTTGCAGCCTTTTACAACTCGACTGACCTCATCTTTGGAAAATTTCGTCGATGTTTGACTGCGGTTGGCAATATATTGTGTCCTATCGATCCCAAAATGACACTTTCGATGAACGTCCTGTATAACATTCAATCTTCCATTACTCGCATTACTCGTAGCAACAACCATATTGATGGAATAATTGGTATCAAGCCATGCCTTAGGCACCCGAGTAAGAATGTCCGCTTTATTCTCGGCTGACTTCACAAGATGAGGAACAACTTCCAATCCGTATTCATCAATTATTTCTCGAATCAAGCCCAACCGACGACGAATTAATAATTCGCTAAGTCCATGCATGTTAGATCGATTGCTCTCATTAATGATGGAATTCAGCCAGGTGAACACAGACACTGAGTCAACACGCAGTTCAAACTTCTTGATATCCCATTCTATGGCCATTTGATTCCCTTCAGGACCGCTTCCAGCTCGGATACGTTGATATGAGAAGCATCATCGGTTCTGCGAAGCCAAGTACCATCTTCGATGATTGATCCATCTGACTCGATGCAAGCTCCCATGGCGAGCGAACTCGCATCAGTCCACACAATAGCGCAGCAAGATGAAGACACACACCATCTGCCTTCCACAGGATCTTTGTTTTGAAGTCGTTCCCACAATTCCTTCGCAAGATGACTGACTCGATTGTCAATTGGAGAATCCCAACCACCGCTCGAAGCACACCTCTTCAAGTAGCCACAGCATGGACGCAACCAAGCAGCCACAGGAAAATGTCCCAATAGTCTTCCACAGAAGGCAAAAAGGTCGCGCTTCGAAGGGTCAGTTGGCAGAGGTTCAATTTCATTGTCACGCTTCCAACTAAGTTCGTTGCCGCTCCTGAACAACCGTAGACCAATGATTCGTGCGTTCTCTATTTTTTCGACTGGCTTACTCTCTAGTCCATACTTCTGCAACAGTTCAACCACAGCTTCACTTGACACAATATTCTCGTTGACAATGATGTCATCAATGTACGAATCACAGCCCGAAGCCACCAATGGATCAAGAGACAGTATCTTGTTAACGATAGATGACATAATTTTCGGTGCCACATTAAGACCGAATCCAAGCCTTGTTAATGTATAGTGATTGCCTTTGTATCGCACAACTTGAAATTTCCATTGCTCAGGTGCTACATGCACCTGTAGATAGGCTTTTCTCAGATCAACCAAACTCAAGTTAGTACCAAGTTGACGCCATTTCCTCAACTTCTGGTCACAAACATCACTGCGCGCCGTATGGCTAGAGACGAATTGATTTAACTCACGGTAGTCCATGACCGGTCTCACTTTCGACTTATTCGATTGCACCACTGCCATCAACGGGACAATGCCTTCACATGGACCATCGTATGATATCAGCCATCCTTTGCTTATCCACTCAGTGATTTCTGCATGATACTCTTCTTCGGCATTAATTGGAATAGAGTACTGTGCTACCTGATTGCGCAAAATGGGAATTCTGTTATTCTCCCTCCATTTCCACGAGGCAATCCATTTTTCACCGTCGAACGAGGCCGAAAAATCGTCGTCATCAATGTCAAGCATTCTATGTAAGCCACATGAAATTATGTCTTTGTACTTGGGGGCTTTCGGGAATAGAGGTGTACCATTCTTGATATAAAGATCACCACCCATCAAGTACACTGCGTCCATACCCAAAATTAGATCGTAACCAGGTAGTAACTTCGCGACAACACAGTTCAGTCTGATAATTTGGTAATCCTGAATCCCAACGTAAGAGTCACAGCAGTAATCACATTCCAAGCATATGCCGTCCATCAAAATAACTTGGTGACGAATAGGTTCCAACTTCGTAATTCCACGGAAATTCGTATCAACAACTGACTTTGTACAACCAGTATCCACCATAGCGTGAGCAACAACACCATTAAAATAAACTCTTAAAGACGGAATATGGATACGAGCGCCGAAAGAGGGAAGGCTAGGACTGGCGCAGGCGTACCAGCCCTCCCTTATTCGTTTTTTGGCTGCTGCTGTTCTTCAGTGAATGATGGACAAATAGATTTATCATGCCCATTGCCGCCGCAGGTAGAACACCTCGAAAATCTTGGTTGATGAGGCTTGCTTCCAAATTGTCTTTTGTAAGGACACCAACGAGAAATATGTCCAGTCTCATTACAGTTGTAGCAAACAATCGGTCTACGATGATTCACATTTGGCTTAGGCCGCACAGATCGAGCTGTAAAAGCTACGGAGCCTCTATTTTCAATGCTCAAAATGATACGAGCGCGTTCAACAATGTCTGCCAAAGACATACTTTCTATGGCCGTGATAGCTTGTAGTCAAAACGTACGTCCAGGTGCGTTGAAGATCTCTATTTCAATGAACGAGCAATGTACTGCACAATCATGCATGGCGAACAGAACAGTGATCACAGGCAAGACAGACAATAGGACACTAGAGACATGACACAATACAATTCAAATCTGAAATAGCTTTGCAATTCCGCTTAATATCATAAGAGAGCAAAAAGATTGTGAATTACCGACTTAATCAGGAAGCACAAATGATCAAAGTTGAACCATTTCAGTTAAATCTAGGCACAAAAGCTTTGATAAGTGAGTATTTAAGAAATGACTTAATGAAAGGGTGGCTTTAGAAATGGGAACTGGTTAATCTCTCATGCAGCTTCCGGTCTTGTCATGAAATCTACAGACCATTCAGAATCATATTTATGGTAGTGTACTCGATTTATTGATTTGCTTTTTCTTCTATTGATTTGCTCTAAGTGCACTGTGCGATATCTAAGTCATGAAATGTGAAATATGTTCTCGTTTATAACCTTGATGATCAAACTCATGATCCGATTTCGGTGTTTGCATGCTTTAGCAGCATTTTGTACATTCGGATGCTCTCGGATATTTACGATAATTTCCATGTCAGTTAGCTATTTATCGTAAATTTGAGATTGCAATGTGTCCCTTAACATGCGAAGTTGCATCAGGAAGGTGACCGAAGAATCTAAAGCAAATATCGCGGTATGTCTCATCAGTGCGCGCACTTTTTGCCATATAACTGTGACCAATAAAACTTAATATTTCATGAGAAATTTCATAAACAGTGATATCTTCTTGTAAACGTCCTGGCGTGCATTTTTTAAGATTCTGCTGACCAGGCACCTATAGGAAGCCCGGCACTTATTAGTTCGTTCAGCAATTATTATATCCACCAAATTATATTTTTATTGACTTATTCATTATTCTACGCGATGTTTATTTATGCTTTTATGCGGCTCTGGACTTAGCAATTATGTTTTTTACACACGTGTTATGTATAATCACTTGTTTAACAAATCATTTACATATGATTATTAGTGTCTCAGCAGCGGCTGCGATCGAAAAGTAGTATTTTGGAGTGCGACTATTAATCGAAGAATTAAAAAATACAGAATGCCCAGTTGATAAAAAGTTCTTTTCAGTTCTCTTCAGTTCTTTTTATCTGTCAACCATGCAAATTCTCCGATGCCTTTTGCCCCCTAATAATATTTAGGAGCTGAGTCAATCATGTCTAGTTTAGCACCTTGATGAGCAGTGTGATTCTTGAAAAAAGTGATTTGATGTGATTTTTCGGCAACCAATCCTCAAAAAAACAACCGTTGACCGACAAAATTCAGTTCTCAAGGTCAATTAGTTATGCTTTTAGACACCATCTTGACGATTGTCATGGTGAAAGAAACGCACGAAGCTACTTGTATAATGGCAAGAAATAGTATTTTAATAAAATTTTAACAGTATTTCATGCACTTTAACTAAGTCAACAACGGTAAAAAGCAATATCAGTAGGCCCATCATGTAGTTTAATCCTGCATTCATACTCTAAGACATGAATTATCTTGTTGATTAAGTTATGTAGGCATCGGCTATTAAATTCAAGTTATGAAGAGTTGGTAAAGTTGCATGTGCAGTTGTAAAAGAAGTTAATAATGCCTGCGAGTAATGCAAATTTTAAAAGCAGAAACACAACACGAAATGTAGACAATCTTAGATGTGGCCTATTCGAAATTGCTAGAAGTATTACCCGCAATTTTTTCTTGTACTTATGATTGCAAATATCGGTAAATCTTCTAATACCGTGTATCTGTGATAAAAAAATGATGAAATTCAAAATTTAAAACCATTTTTTCAGGAATCCGATGGTAAAAAGCTAAAGCAAGATTTTTAAAGTGGACAATCGCCGATACAGTCATCCTGTGTTGGATGAGTATTCACATATTTATCACTAAAAATTGGTGAAAGTTCAGATCAAAAGATAAAAGATTCAAAGGGTTGACAAGATCTTTTTCACGAAAATTTTGCACAGTCTTACTCATAGATAAATTTGAATGATAACAAAATCCTTTCATACAACCATTGTGTGAGGTCTGCCCTTACTAACGATGTCAGTTAAGTTCAGTGTTGCTACAGGGGCGTGAATTCAATGCATGACGAAAATTTGACAATCTTTGCTTGAAAAAATTGGCTCTGATGTGATTTTCTTGTTGGTTGAATATTGTGTTAATCAAGAATATCTGAAGGAATTTCTAGTTAGTTCTGCTGCACCAAAAGTTATTATTTCCCTCTTCATTGATGCTGTTGAAAAGGGACATGCTGCATGTAGCACAATGTGTATTGAAGGTTCTATCCACAAATAATGTGAAAATAATTTCCAGTCTGAAACTGTTTTCACTTATGAAGTCTTGATCCTTGGCAATAATCGATTGACTACCTCCAAACAGCTTCGATTTAGTTGGACAGTTTACTAGTGACATTACATGCATCTGTTTAGTGAAATGTAAGTACAGTAGAACCCACTTATAACGTACTTCAAGGGACTTAAAAAATTGGTACGTTATATCCGAGGTATGTTGTATCCGAGGTGTGGACAGTGTTCCCATTCTCTGCGGAAATTCCGCAGTTGCGGAAAATCAGATGGAAATTTTTTGCTGCGGAAATTTTTTTAACAGTGAATACAGTGATAAATGAAATGAAGAATTGTTTGAAAATTATTTCACAATTAATTCAACAAGCTAAATCAAACTAATTCAGTTTCTCTCTTATCCAATTTTCACTCTGTGAACCGACTGTTCCTCTCAATATCGTACGGCGGCCCTATATCAATATATGGACTATACCAGATAGCCTATCTTAGTTTGTTGAAGAATGTCAACGCCAATTCCTCCTGTTTAATGCTGATGGGAATGTCTAAGATTATATAATTGAGACACAAGAAAATGAATTATCAAGGAAAAAGAAAAAAAGAAATGAACAAGAGACTGCGAAAGCGATTTCAAATGCCATCAATAACTCTTTTGATAAATAACAAAAACATAATCTCATTGAAGCAACGTTCTGTTTTATAATCGAAGAATAATTGGTTCAAATAATTCTATTATTATTTAAGCTAAGTTGGAGCTATATGAAATGACCAAATTTTTGGCTGCTCAGCCTGCATCAGGTAGGCCCCTATGTAATAATTCGTTGGCATCCAAGTCGAATGTATTCCTTGACGACTCATCTCTACGATTTTACCTTTTTGCTGCAAAAAAAATCGTCTCGTGGAAATGTATTTAATAACTACTATATATGTAAGATAACCTTGGGGTATGAAATTTGTGGTACTAGTCTTGCTTTCATGCGATAAAATTGATTTTAACTCAAACAGAATTACATCAAAAACGTAATTCTACGATGAAATAACTGCTCCGGTGCGGTCACGAAATTTGCCAAAAGTTGCTGCCATTTTCTTTGAAATCATTGCCACATGGACATTTGAACTATTGGTGAGAAGCTGGGTGAGAAACAACACTTTGAAAATGCGTTTAGCCTTAATATCATGAAACTGACATTAATAATATCATGAGGTAGGCTGGCTAATCATGAACACATGGGAATTGGGCATGTAGCTAAGCGGTCCAACTCGTTTTGGGATTTGATGGATTTTTCGTCAAAATTAGACTGCGGAAATTTTTTGCAGCTGCGGAGGAAATATCAAAAACTGGAATGGGAACACTGGGTGTGGAAGAACAAGTTGTATAAGAAGTATTGAAGCCTACTTCTGCACCAAATTAAGTTGTCAATTGCAATAGTAGGGTCCTATCCATCATGACCAGCTAATTCTCACTATGCATCACCATAAATACATGTACATGTAATGTACATTTATTTGTATGCCCTGGCCCTACATGTATGATCATGCCTACTCGAGAAAACAGTGTAGTGTCTTAACAATTCTCTATTGTGTAAGAAAAAATATGCAATATTCTGAACATGAATCTAAAAATCTGAATGACTAAAAAAACAAGTCTCAGATGAAGATTCGATGGAACAGCAGTGACGCGTTAAGAAGACACCATCACAGACAATGTCTTAATTCCAGTTCACTACTATCGATTGCTCATTGGACGGATTCGACACTCAAAAGTTGTCCTCCTCCGAGCCGATGACAAGAGCTGTTGCTGCCATCATCAAACGCAGCAAGTTATTGTAGAATCGTGTCAGCTTCGTTTCGATGATTCAGAATACTTAAGTACTTTCATCCCTAAGTACGTTGTAAAAAATCAAAATTTGCTCTGTGGACCCTTGAAAAGAGTTCGCTATATCCGAGTAGTACGTTATATCCGAGTACGTTATAACCGAGGCATTTTATATAGACATAATAGGAATTTTTGTCCGTGCCTGCAAGAGGAGTACGTTATATCCGAGTGTTCGTTATAACCGAGTCCGTTATAAGTGGGTTCTACTGTACGTATTCAGATAAATTAATGTACAGTATATTATACTCGTATTAATAAATTCTAATTTTCTGAGACATGTTCTTAGGGTGAGAAGTTCACATAAAGGCCCTTGCTCAACCCTGAGCCTTAAAGGTATAAGCACAACCTCGAACAACAAAATGAAATGCTCATGAGAGCTAATCAGCATTGACTAAGCAGAGTTTATGAAGATGAAATGTATGCTTTGAAAGTTACAGTTGCAAATCGAAAGCTTAAACAATCATAGATATGTTTTCCACTTAAATATTCTCTTGATTTTTTAAAAAAATGTTAAAAAAGGAATGCTTAAACTGGGGTGAATGTTTGGTTTTGCCTTGAAAAGGTAGATCGGGCGCTTGTGGAGCACTTGCTAGGATGGAATCGGATCGTTACGTAGCTGATGAAACCGTGCTTTTTGGGTAAATTGGGTGTAATTATGAAGCATGCTCAAGTTTTGAAAACATTAAGATTTCTTATCTTGCTACATTGATTGATTTCCAGTAAACTTACAGGCGTTTGTGTGAGAAGTGTTATAGGACTAATGTGAAATGAGCGGTGCGCGAATTTTTTTGTCGTGCAAGCGAATCGTACGTGAATTTTATTCGTCAGATACGGTGGACAGTGGACACTTAATTGTAATCACTTTGTAGTTCAGAAATAATTATTGCGGATCATGACTACAGATCAAAAGTTAGATTGTGCATTTGTTAAGTTATTAGGCCATCTAGACTTCTTGTCAGGAGTAAATTGGGCCGTATCGAAATCCTTGCCCCCCTATCAACCCGCGCTGAAATAAGAAATGCCATTTCAGAAAACCGGTGATTGGCGACTCGGCGTTTTTAACAAGACTATCTGACCACATGTAGCAAGATGCGTAGACGGTTCTGACTTTTTCAAATGTCCATGCCATATCAGATCTTTAGTTTCACCAATTTTCTGTGAAAGGACTGCAATCGGAGTGCTCAATGGAGGCTTCATCAAAAGTCTAGTGCACAGTTTAGGCCATGGTATCCATGACAGTTGTATTCATATTTAAACCAATGGATCTAAAATTGAATTTCATTATTTGCAAATGATGTTCAACTATAGAACTGATGCAGCAATTATTTTGACGCGATCCATGCAGCTGCAAGTACATTTTGTTCCAAACCCTATTAATTCCGTAACTCATTATTAGCAAGGCCTCCTGATTAGCTCCAGGAAAGCATGTACCCTTAAGACATCCAATGAGCGTTAAATACATATTATTAAATCATACATCCTTTTCTTCACATTCTTGTTCCTCTAGGTGCCAGAATCATGTACTTCCCCAGATACGTGTATGTCCTACTCTCTACTGAAAAGAAAATGTTATTCATTCTTCGTTTATGAACGCAAATTGGATTCATCATTACTTAAGGAATAATAACTGAGTGCTTGCTCAGTCTGACAAATCGTCGCCCTTCCATTCTAATGCGCACTGCAGTTTCGTGAAATTTCCCGGAACACATTTCATGGCATCTTGTGAAGTTGTTAATGGTTGATGATAATCATACTTTGATGAGATACTTTCGCATAATCCTATGAACTTTTATGACTACATGCAAAGCATAACAGTTTTCAGTTATATATAAGAAATAGTTAGAATTACACTAACCTAATTGATTTTTTGATTTCTCTTTATCATGCTGTTCATGCTCAACTCTTGTGCTTAAGACAAAAAAATTTGTAAAAAGCATTATTATCAGGATTGGACGCGAATTTTATCGCACGGTAAATGGACTTTTCTGAAATGTCCCTTTAAATTAGCATCTACTGAATTGAGCGTATATCACTTGTAGGCCTATGCTGTTTTTTCGTAACATATTACAGAGTTAAAAGGGTCTACATTATTTGAGTCAATGAGGCTTCATATAAGTATTCGGTGTTCCTATGTCAAAAGGGAAGTCATAGTGCTAGTTAGGTCTATATTTGAAACATTTAAATTCTAATTTTAAGTACATGTAATTGCGCTGGTGGTCATCACCTTCTACGAGGTTTCCCATCCATGATGTAGAACATAACTTAAACTAGCAAGCGGCTTACTAATCATATAATCTTTCAATACAAATTACAGTGTTTTCTGGATAATTCGTCACCCTTCGGGACATTAAAAAAATGGCGATTTAGCAGTATAAATATATTTCCGTAATCAGTATATTCAAAACTCGTGTATTTGTGTATCATGTATTCGCAACTGATTCCCATTAATCAAAGTTAATTACTTCTACAGCTAAAGTCTATTGACGGTTCAACGACCCTGTCTATTGACGAGTACGACCTTTCTGTGAATACTAGGTAAGTGATCAAGATGGGTCTGGCCAGACACGATCCTTGCAGTCTATATTTTCATTAGCTCCACATAAAATCTTCCGTGAATTATTGAATTAAATTATCAGAAGCAATTTCTGAAATTTCATTTTGCGTTTCTATTGGAGAAAGCATCAGTAAATTGCTTCAATTAATTAAAGTTTCTATACCACAATGTTAGTACAATCATTGCAGTAACAATTGATCTCTACGTGGTCCAAGCAAATCTTTTGCTATAAAGGTTTGATTTGTCTGTCTGTCTCTTCTACCAAAACTCCTTTTACAGACTTCCGCTGACGAGAGAATTTCGTGCTCACGCTAAAATGGGAATGTGTGCGATTATCAGGTTTCTTGACGAATTAAGCGCAGCGATTAGTAAAAACAGAACCCATTCAAAATTCTTGAAAGTATAAGTACTCATGCAAATATGTGTAGGAGACAGAACAGACGATACTTGCATGTCTTGCATCTAGAGTAGCTTTTATATAGGTTATATGTAATTTGAGGTTGATTTTCGAATGCTTGATGCTCTTACGACCTATTGAGATCTTGCATTCAGGTCTAAGCTATTGATTCACACGTGTTTACGTCAATGAGAATATTTTTAGCTCAGGTATGTCAATACCTCTTGACATAAGTTATATCTTATTAATGCTGAGTCCTTGGCTTCTATCCATTCTCTTATTCATGAACTGCTATTGCACTTTAGACTCTGTCAAAGGTTGGTGATATTATCTGTCATGGAGCGTCAACCTGGAAGATTGTACAGGTTCCATTTATTAGAGAGAACGTTCAAGGATGCTTTTTATATTTCACATGTTATGTACTAAGCATTTACGCTACCTGATCCAGGAAGCAAATTTATCTCACCACACCCTTCTATTAAGTCACTGGGGATTGGCAATTATGTATGCAATTTAAATTATTTGAGCAATCAATTAATTCCAATTGCTGTACTTTTATATATCGTCACAGTTACTTAATTAACTTATATTACTTAAGCATCTACAATCACGCACAGCTCCGGCCTTTCCTAGTCTGTTTCCTGCAAAAAAATCACGCGCTATTCGGTGAGATGAAGTTGCTTTACCATTTATCGACAATGTGAGAATTATTTTACAAACTGACGACTCTAAATTCATGTACATGTACAATGACATCATTCACTCCTATGCATTATGTGGCAACTGAAATCAAGATTTTTGTCACGATGAATGCTCCATGTGTGATGCAGCTCCTGGAGCTTCATTTTCAAGCGATCACACATGAATTGATGCATTTTTATATCATGCAGCCAACTAAAATGCTTCATATTTCCTCTGCAATGATAAAAATGAGCAAGACCAAAAACCTACCGAATGCATTTTGTGGTTCATGAAACTTTTTTCTTCCAGTGGTGATCAAAGCAGTGAGAATTCGAGAATTTTTTCAATCTAAAATGTGAATTTGTCCGATTTGTCAAGTCCAACAAGTTGGAGGCGCTAAGTTCACGTTTCAAGCGTCGTTTAGAGCATCTATCATATCATCACCCAGTCATGACACGGGTGAGACAGGCAGATGCGAAGTCATAGAAGGAAGGCATTTGATGACGGGGTTGTGTCGTCATCAAGAAAGGATCTGGTCGAATATAAAGGAATCGTCGCGAATCTGAATTTAGGTACAATTCAAACGTGTGGCACGCCCTGTAGCGATAGGACCTATGCCACTTCCACGCCCCTGAGACCAGACATTGTTGGATACTTAAACGCGAGTTAATCGACTGGTGTAACCGACTGTCGCCACATTTTTCTGACAAACTGTCATCATTTCTTCGATGTATGAGTTGTATGAATCATAGATATCGCCCCGGTGTGACCAATCATTTCAGAACATAGAAATTGATAACAATAAACTTCTAGAATGGAAGTAAAGCTTCATGCAATACATAATAGTGGCACAAAAATCGCACGCATTTTCGCTTAGATACACTTGTCAACGGCAAAACCATTGGTCTAGAAGAAGTCACATTTGCAATTCCTAGCTTTTCATTGGTGGTTCATGCACCAACTTAGTTCCCCCGGATGTGCCGCGACCTTGAGTCAATTTCCATTCTAGTCAACTGTAGATAAACAATCCGCGATGAAATAAGTGGGTATGAATCATACTATGATTTGAGTATGAATTTTTCATACGTATGGAAAATGAAATTTTCATACTAAAATCATACTCAAATCATAGTATGAAAATTTCATACTTTGCAAAAAAATTAGGTGTTTACACTTTTTTGCTTACAGAGCTAGCTGTTTACTTGCTAGAGAACAATTGTACAATCGCTGCCGTGAACCGCGTCGCAAGACAGGTGAATCAAGAAGCTAAAAATCAGTGGCGGAGCCGCAAAGAACAGGCAGATGATATCGATGAACAGACAAACGATGAAGACGAAGAAGAGACTATTGTGAATGAGCTTGTTGATTCATCAGTTAAAGAAACTATTTCATTATTTGACGATCGAACCTAAGTCATTTTTCTTGTAGATTATTTACTGTGAAGGCTGTATGGATTATATTTTGCAGTTGGTGTGGACTAAGAATAGTGAAAAAGTTTTGGAAATGCGTACTATTCTAGTTCTAATAATAATTAGTCATGAACCATCACAATGCATGATCTTCTTAATTTTAGACGAAAATTTATTATGCAGCGGTTCTCATTTGCAGCATACATCCATGCCCTTATGTTTAAGCTCGAAGATAGACAGAATGACCTCAGATTTTAACAGCTGAAGCACTATTTCCGCAAACATTGCGTTTCGCCTTCAAGATCCCATCAGTACGGTTGGAAATGGTTCAAACTAGCCTATGATATCGAAGTGTTTGAGTAAGATAAAGAACGACGGAACAGATTGATCTGCGTTGAAGTCACCGGTGTTATGCTTTTCTTTTACCCCCTCAACTGTTTTGCTGATCGGAAAAAGAGAATCAGAAATCTGCGTTACTAAATGACCCCCTAGGTTAAAGAAAGTCACAACATAATCAGCGTATTCTATTTCCGAATATTGAAAGGGGTAAAATACACACATGAGATAGTCATATTTACTCTCGGGGAGTAAAAGAAAAACGCGGTTTTTAAGTAATGGTCATTTAAACCCACTTTCTATTTCCGGGGGGCAATTGTAAACACCTTTACAATTGCCGACCGGTAAAAGAAAGTGACGGAAAACGCATAGTGTAACACCGGCACTGCTTTCTCCCAAAGTATTCCAGATCTTGATTTTTATCAAGTATATGCACAGTCTCCCCCATCTATATGCCCAGCCAGGAGCATTGATACTGTGATATTTCAATTATCAGCTACACGCTAAGGACAGGATAAATAAACGCAGATCAACCTGTTCGACCACTTGGATATCACCGCTATTTTGGGCCTCTCAATCTATACTGATGAGCTCTTGTTGTGTGAAAAACGGTATCGACGCCTTCTAATGAAACAGGTGTTTCAGCTGTTTAAGGATGTGGTTATAGATTTTATAACGTACTTTTATTGACAGAAAAAACATGCAGACACCAATGAAATAAATTACTACATATGAGAGTAAATCCTGTTTTCTATTAAGGTAAAAAAAGTTGTGACCTAGAGAGGCACCTAAATTTAAGATTTGTAAGAAATTCATGCGTGTGAAACATCAAAATACTCGTATAAAAAATCTAACTAATGTGACTTTGATAAAAAAGAGGTTTCAATGAGGCCGAAGTCAATGATTTCTGGAAGACGGACATCATTGTACCTATTGCGCTGTTTCACCCTTTCCCCTCTCAAGGCTATGAGTGCTGTGCGTAGAAGGGAGAAACGTATTCTACGCCTGATATATGATATCACATGGCAATAGTTTTCATGAGTTTTTCTCGAGATCATGTCAGCCATGTTTTTATGAAAGCGTAGGCATTCAGGACCCATACCACCGGTTGTTGAAAAAATGAGTGGGGTAAATGATGCATGCTCAACTTCCATGATTCTCGTGTTGTCCTCTCGTTTCTTTTGATTCTCATGAGTGCGATAAAGAGAATTCATAGGAGTGGCAAGATAAGATGGGGCATTGGGATGAAAAATTCTGACATCAACGAATGTTCGTTCCATAGGTCTCCAGAAGCCACGCATGGAAACGTCAAGACGAGCATCATCTGTGACATTGCCAATTAGGTCGTTATTTTCGGAAACTGGAATCAAGGATGGTTCTACTTTCACATCAGTACAAATTTTTGATAATAGATTAGCTTCAAGGTCTCTTATTTCGTTGTGTCCTAAGTGAACGAAGCCTCCCAATTTGCAAATCATGGCATGATTAATGTCATTCAATTGTCCACAGGAACATCTTCGAGGCATGCGAGAAATATTGAAGTTATATCTTAGTGATATGGCATCAATGAATTCTAACTTATTCAAGTGAAATCTATGTTCTTTTAGAGGGAGTGTAGAAAGCCATATTGAGGATCCCCTTTCTTGATTTGCTTGGATACATCGTTTGCTTTCCTCCGAAAAGTTTTCAAATAGTGATTTTAGCATTGATTTATCTGCTAAATGTCTTTTGTTTTTATTTTCACTTTTTCTCAAATAAATGTCATCAATCGTCTCTTCACTGAAGTCTGTAATTTGGTTAATTATGTTTTCTTGAAGTGATTTTGTGATGTTTAGAGATGATGCATATTGGCTGTCAGATGTTCTTACTGGATTTTCAATGCCTAGTCCACCGAGTGAAATAGGAAGAGCAAATAAGTCTCTCAAATCATCATTGATCACTTTGTCACATAGAGTTGGAATAAACTGATCACTAATTATATTTTCCAATGGTATGAAGAATTCGGAAATGCCACTCAATGTTCTTTGCAAATGTTTCCATTTATGTTTCATTCCTGTAGTGTAAGCACAGTAAGCTGCATGAGGATCAGTTTTCGACATTTCAACCAGATTCAACATTTCAGTTTTCCATTGTTCGACTTTACTAGACACAAATTCACGTTTGAAATTCTCGGATCCGATCGCAGCACCAAGATGACGTGCTCCATGCGATGTGACAACAATGCCAGTTTCACTAAAAAGTTCATTGGCTTTTTGTAAAAATTGTTCTTTCACAATTAGAGTCGTTTTTCTGGAATTGGATAATAGCCATAATTAGGACCAATTGCTGTTAATTTCTCCCACCATTTCAGTAAGTCACTCAAAGAACCTGCTCCAGTGGCATCATCAGCAAACCAGACCTGCTGTATGTTACTGAGATTTTCGATCAATGGTATGGTGGAACATGCATAGAATATCATGGAAAGTGGATCGCCTTGAATGGTTCCTTCTTCTGACCAAAGCATATTTTGGAAATAGTCATTATTTGATGTTTGGATGTAAAGAGGAGCTGGCACTCTATGTGTATTCATCAAAAATGTTCCAAGTTCTGGACATGTTTTCTGTATGTTAGTCAGTGCCAAGGATCGGTTCAAGCTATTGAATGCATTTTCCGCATCTACCAACAGAGTTCCTTCACAAGAATCATCAGTATATATAGTTTTCATAGCGTGGATAGCAGCTTCTGATCCTCCAGGTTGTCCAGCACAAGTTTGAAGATTGCCGATACAATGTAGTATTTCAGTCTTCAGGAGAAAAGAAATAGATTTGCCGATGACTCGTTTAATGACTTCGCTTATTCCAATTGGTCGAACTCCTGGGTTTTTGTCTAGAGGGATAAGTCGGCAAGAATTGAAGCATTTCAAATAAGATGGATTGACATCTTCAGTACATAACTTCTGTGCAATTCTGGCAATTGAGTAGCATAAACCTTTGCTGGCTCTCCCAAATGACTTTGAGCATAAAATTCTTTTGATTCCATCCGAATGAAGTCCACTTGGTCCACCAGATCCGGCTAGTCGTTGAGTTGCGTTGTATATTGAATTTTCATCGATATCATCAAATATAACTGATTCAACTGAATGATTGACAGTTTTATTTGTGACATATTCAGGATTGTGTTGTTGAGCTGGAGGATGCTTGCGTTGTAAAGCATCGAAGACTTCCTCATTTAGGTCTAATCTTCCAGACTTTCCATTCTCACTTAGGCAGCGGAGTGCATCTCGTACTTTTCCTTGAAGCATCAGTTTTGAAAAGATGCTGGTAGTATTTGCATTTTTCTTCTGAGAATGACGAAGCTTTGATTGAATTACTTGGCATTCTTTCATTATCTCATCAAAATTTCCATTTTTCCATAACTTTAGTCTTTTCTCCAGATATTCAGAATGCTCATGTGCTTTAGAATTCTTACTTGGTTTCTGAAGCATAAGTGGTATTGATACTATCAGTGCCTTCAAGGCAAATGGTTCTGTCTTTGAACAGTTCACGAAATTGTCAGCCAGTCTCTTCAATTCGTTGATAAAAGATTTTCCAGCCTTTCCTGTTGGCACTTTAAATAAGTTGGGTATCCATGAACTGATTGTTTCCATCTTGTTTTTGATTTGATAGTCAATGTAGGGACCCCACTTAATATTCATAGTGATGCTTCTTACTTCTTCATGTTTTTCGCGAAGATTTAGATTTACATCGATTGGATTTGAATTATGATCAATTAGTGACTTTTTGTCAGCCCACTGACGTGCTTCTTCAATAACACCTTCGATAGTAGCATTTAAGTGATCATTTTTATCATTAGAGTTACTGATGTTGGTTATTTGTTGTAACTCTGATTCTGTTTTATCTACCTTTAGATTTTCATCTTGTCTGTTTGATTGCTCTGCCCATTCTCTAGCATTTTCAATCACAGAGTTTATAACTTGTTCTAAATGGGAATTTTTTATATTATCTTCCATTTCGAATAAATCTTGTGATTATTGATTACATTAAAACGTCGATGTTAGAGTCAATTCCAAATTCCAAAGTCCGCAAAATTTGCTTTTTGCCCCAACTAAGTTCCCCCGGAGTGGGAAATTAGAAAACCACAGAAGGATGTGGTTATTCTTCTATTCTACTTGACAAACACTAAGTAAATATATCATTCATCATATTCCGCCTATATCGTCATTCTCAGACTTGATAACTTCCCCAGTTGACTTATGGGATGCACTATATTATTTTGTGTTTATACCTTTATATTGTAAAAGATTTTCTCTAATTTCTCTTGCTATAGAAAGCCTTCACAGTATTTTGATCACTAGTATTAGTCTCTGGATTGATGAATGTACAGATTTATACTACTATGTAATTTTGGGAAACATGAACTATCAAAGTCAAACGTATTTTCATTTTAAATGTTATTCCTGGAATAATAGATTAAATTATCATTTGAAGATCAGGATAGTATCCTTGGAAGAAGATCTGTTGGAACAGATTAACTGATCTGTTGTATAGCTAGCATTGATGGTTATTTAATGGGAAAAGTGTCATTATTGAGAGGTTTGGATTCAGCAGTAAACTGTTCAAGGTCTGATTTTTTGCATTTAGCGTGCAGACTTGAAAATTATAATTCCTAAAATATTCTCTTCGTAATCATAAACGTAAAGATTTCAATGATCAGCATAGGAAGAAAGGATATACACTGTAGAATGATTTAATACGATTTAATACAGATGGTTACATTACGAAAATTCGCGCAGAATTTAGGCATGAAACGAACCCCTGCGCGGATGACAAATAGCAGTATGGAATTTTCATACTATGAACTGCGTATGAAATTTTCATACTATGATTTGTGTACAAAAAATATTTCACTTTCATACTATGATCATGCGTATGAATCATACGTATGATTCATACGCATGTTTCATACCCACTTATTTCCTCGCGGGTCTATGTTCCAGAAAGACCTTCTTTGCCACCGAGTTTTCATAGTTACTCGCTAAACTACATGTACTCTACAAATGCATTGCAAATGAAGTGTAAACGCACATTAAATTATTCGTAGGCAGATTTTTATTGGCTTATCGGCTTGTCGTTTTGTCATCGACTCATAACGCTCAATTGCTGCGTAAGATTGGTGCATCTAGGCGGAAATACATGACTTACGAAACGATATACTAAACATTCTTTGTCAACCTAACTGAATATTGTCCATTCTTCTGCTATCCATCATTTTGTAGCTTGCATCATGATTAATTTTCAATTGTTATTGTTATGGAGGGATTTCTATGACTCAAATACTCATTTAGAATCCATCTTTTAATCTAGTCTGGACAATCGCAACCTTTCAGACTATTCTACCTAGGGATATCAGCAGTTCAGACGGGTCTTCGGGTAATGCGAGAGCCACTGACGCCTTCTTCATAAATTCGTTCACGAGCTTCTAATTATGTTTTCTTTGTAGATCGTCACCCAGCATCAGTAAAACGACAATTCTTCAGTTCAAGTCGTCTTGCAAGTCACAGAGCGTCGAATATCGCAAAATTTCCATCTGTTTGCGATTTTGGTGCACTTATTAAGTCAGCACATGAACACAGATAAGCGAAAATGGGTCGGAGATGTCATCTAGGCCCAGTTTTAGGTCGCGTAAAAATGAATTTGGGAAACACCGCTCTAGATGGTGCCACTATCGCACAATACAACAACAATTACCTGTAGATTCTATCGATCGTAATCAACTTGGTAGATCTCGGGATTGACTTCAACTGCCCAACTCTTGTTCTTACGAGGGCTTCTCTGCCGTGGTCCGTCTACCACGGCTCCGGCTCCGACCGAAGACCCTTCGACATATAGTCGCGCCCCCAACACCCGACCGAAAAGGAGACTTTCACAGAATGATGTACACCCGATGGACATCGCTTGTCTTCTTATTAGACAAGATCAGAGAAAGCACGTGAATCTAATGGGAAGCAGCGTGAGGTTTTCGATAAAGATTTCATTTGTCTGTGTTTTCTGTAATTAATTGAGAAGTACTACGGCAATTGTAGAACCATCTCTAGGTCATAAAGTTCATGTGCATACCATTGTTTAAGTAGCTCAATACATTAGATTTATCAAATCGTTATTCTGTCGATAAAGACGGCATCTTGATTCAGGTTTAGCTGAAACTTGCTGTCTTTAGATGCATTTTCGTATGCATCACCGATCGGAGGCATATACACATGCAGGATAGAAAATGACTTGCAGATATTCCATGTTATAAACTATGACTAATGATTTGGCTGGTGCTTCCCGCGTCAAACTTAATTATGAGGCATGAATCGTAGAGAAAGTCATGAAAATTTTCTTCATTTATAGGAGACTTTTTGAAGTCTCTGATTCAGTCCCTACCACGACCGTTCTTAGCACTTAATCAGGGGCAAGAACAAATATTTCATTCTTCCAGTCAGGAATTATCAATTAAAAAGAGAATTATTTTAGTCGGATACATCGGCCACATTGAAAGGGTTTTCAGAAACTTAAAGCCACATCCACTTGGATTTACAAGTGAATTTTTTATCCTGTCTGGTGAGAACAGGAACTGGGCAGAACTCGTCGCACGCGTGCATTCGTGGCAGCCTTGGATAGGGTGTACTGCATTCTCCGAAAGACCAATTTTCAGCCTCGTTCCCTGCAGGAACTTGTACTGTAGGACGGACGAGATGATCTAACCACGTAATTGTCAAAACTCGAATATTTTTCCAACAAAGGATGCAGTTGGATGCTTCCGAATTGAATCAAAATTCGTTTGATATCAAAACTACTTCAGAAGTATTTTAATACTTCCGCTAGGCATTTTATTGAAAATGAGGCACTTATGAAATAACCCTGCATTTTTAAGAGTAAGAGCCAATAATGTGCATTAAATTTGAGGTGAGAAGGCATGTGTATGTTTTTCGTAAAGAGCTTTTCGCCCGACAGTTGTGTATTCGACTGTAGTGTTTTGGTTGTGGTTTCGGAAGTCTGCCATCTTTAAATTCAGATAAAGGATCCGCAGTAGGTCATGTATTGAGAGAAGAAGAAGGCCAACAGGTTTAGGGAGGTCAACAAAGATGACACATTTGCATCTGTCAAATATCTTTCTTTCTCCCAAAGTGACTGAATTCAAATACTTGAAGCTGGATCCGTGTTATTTTCTGTCGGCTATGGCTCCGACTCCAACTTGTTCCGTTACCATGGTTCCGGGCGGCTCCGGCTCCGAAACCCTGCTTTTTGTTATGTTTCGTAGTAGAAGTAATGTTTTCTGTCTCACATTCCATGTTTCTGAGAAGTTGAGAATATTCATATTTTTCTGTGTAAACATTGGAATGGTTCGTGCTGATTCCTGCACTCGCTCTTAGCGATACTTCAACCTACCATGAACGTCACACGTCATTCATAACTCCGTGAAATCACAAGTGAATTGTCAATGCTGGCATATCGAACTGCTATAATTTTAGTGGCGGAAGTTAAGACGTTTGATGAACTTCCATAACGTGTCCAACAAGAAGTTTAATCTTGCGCTCTATCGTCAAGATGTTCATATACAATCTGTCAGTCGTTGGGTAATCCATTTGTGAGGTCATGTCCAATTTTCAGATGTAAATCGATTCTCCATAAATTCAGCTGATGGTATTTTTTAGAGTGGAAAACTAATGTGCGAAAATGTGTAATGTTAAGTGATAACATGATAAATTCTAGAGGAGGGATTTATTTCCTGATATTAAAAGAATATGTTAGTAGAAGAAATTCACACAAATGAATTAACCATTAAACCACGTCTAGTAAGCATGTGTTTTTGCTAATTTATTCCAAAATTGATAATTTTCAAAATTCTATGAAACTATTTGGAAGGAAACAGATTTCAATTTTTAAAACATATAGATAGTTCGATGCACATGATTCACTTTTCTGGTAAGTCAAACCAAGGTATACTGACTGCATCTGGTAGGCCTATGCATATTTCTAGTATAACGTTTTAAACATTTTTTATAAATTTTGCTGATCGAATAAGGTGAAATGATACAATGTATAATGTATTTGTTTGTGTGTGTATGTGTGTGCATAGCAAAGATGAACTTGTCCGTTCAATTTCTTGTTAAGTTTTACTCAACATGCTTATCATCTCCTGCAATATAGGTCAAGTCTGCTTGAGTTTGAAATGATCACGGTATGTACCACTATTGCAGATTGCTCAGACGAATTAAGTATGTCATACATACTCAACCATTACTTGTCTCAGCTTTCGGTTCCTTTTTATTTTATTGATTTTTAAATAATCTTCTTCAAGAGGATATTAGTTATTTACACAACAAGTGCAAAGTATCCAGCTTTATTGCATTTTTGAGATCAACATGTCTATGCACGAGCCCGAAGGGCGAGGGCATAGTTTGTTGATCGAGAAAAATGCAATTAAGCTGGATATCTTTGCACGAGTTCTGTAAGTAACTTTATATTTCACAGAACTACCAGAATCTATGATCATGATCCTTAACATGATTTGAAAATCAAACCAAAGCAATTTTGAAATCAGATAGCCTGCTTCTCTGTCCATTGTACATGCAGATTTATCTCATCAACAACTAGTCATCAACAAACAGTCAAGCCAATCGGTTGGTTCAGGCTACAGGTCGCAGCGTCAATCAATGGTGACTGATTTTTTGAGCATCGATGGATACTAGGTAGCTTTTCTGTATGTTCTATACTGGACATTCAAATATCAACAATTTGGTCGCAATCTTTCCTTGAAAATCGGCCAGATCTACGTTTGGGAGCGTCTGTAGGCGACAGTGTTTACGTCATCATCATGGGACACATGACAATTGAAAATTCAGCAAATTTAACATGTTTTCATCGTACAGTTTTCTCAAATTCAACTCCAACTCTGAGAAAGCATCTATTGAAAAAAAACAATGACTTTTCCTTTCGACGAGCCTGCAGACAAGAGTTTTGAGAAATTTCTAATTCTTAAACTTGGAATACAAAGCTTTAGTGAATGTCTCGACCTCATGAGAAGATCTAACGCTTCATCTCAATACCAATTCGAGGAGAAGCGAAGAAAGATTTTTGAGGGTCAAAATCGCGCCAAATTGTGCACAGTTATTCACGCTTAGGAAGGAATATGGGGGTCTAACATTTTCTGACAGTCAATTTAAGGGCAAAATGAAAAAAACTGTCGATCCGTTCATATCAATTTCAACATGGGATTTTCACTGCAGCTCTTCAAAGATAAAACATGGATTTTGGCCCTTTTTCAACTGTCGCCAACAGTGTGCAGTCTACGACACTCAAACTAGGATATATTAGAATTGAGGGCATCATACAAAAGTGTATTGTTGAATATCAGTGATTCGCCCATTGACATGGGTGTGAGAATTTTTCAAAAAAGACATAAAATTAAGCTGTATTTTTTCTATGGCTAATAACCGGTGTAAAATGGAAACATTGAAAACACTAACGTACATGACATTGTGAGTTTTATATTTCTAAAGGGCATGGAGCAAGTTTGGAAAAAATATTCTCAATAGAACCGCCTAAAATGAAGCATTTATGTCACTATAAAGAGACAATATTTGCGCCCATTTAATTAGTCATATCGAAAAATGGAACATGGGAAGATGAGCAGAATACGCAGATGTACTGTAATATACATGAAAATAATTTTTCGGGATGATCTAAACAAAAACATCATTCATTTAATGCAACCTGATGTAAATTCATCTTCATTTCTCTCTCATTTCTCGATTCCTTCCTCTTCCACTTGTGTGAATTGAGTATGCACGAGTATGTAATATCCATTCATACAAGATATCAAAATTTTACAAGATTTAGGTGTTACAGACTGTTTATTGCACTCTTTGAAATTTATGCACACTCTGGAAAGCATAAACTATATTATGGAAGCAATAATCATAGAGATTATAGCACTGTGAAATATAAACACGTATAGCACACAAATAATGGATTTTGGTTCTCTGTGATTGACAGTCTATAATTCCTACGATAAACGATTACAGGATAAATTTGCGATGAGACAATCATAGCGATAAAAGATTACTGCACAATGATAATAGTTCAGGAGTTAGAGACTTGAGTTAGTGACCATGATAGAAAAATTTGCCATTATTTCTAATTTGACCAATTCCACGAACCTAATTATCAGAGGATATTGTAGTTAAGACTATGATTTTTCATACGTCTAGCAAGATTAAGTGGAACATGAAGTATACCTACACCAGGTATAGTGAAGCTTTGATTACCGTGTCGGCTGATACAGATTATCAAAGTTGGCTTCAATTTCCTACTCATTTTTCGCTTTAAAAATGATACAATTTGGTGCGTCAATTTATACCAGAAACCATGCTCCAAACTTATTAATTTTCCTACCAGTATTTGTCCATAATAACTACCTAAATTAAATAGCTATCAGATGTCTTCTATTAACACTTCTGGAGCTAAAGACAATCGAAATTAGATTCTTTTGAAAAAATGTCAAAAAATTGCCAAATATGGCGATCAATTCCAAGCGACAGACAACTCACATACGAATGCAATTTTGGTACAATCACAACATAAACTTGAATATTAAAATGCTGAAAGCACAGGTGGTAATTTGGTATGTTTTCGGAAATGAAGCATTTCTCAAAAATGAATTTTTGCTAGATTTACACAAGCCCAGAATAGACTTCCAAATTTCTGTAGCAAGTGTGCGCAATATACTATCAGAAAATGCATCCAATTTTTCTCAATTCCGATAATATTGTTTTTTCTGTTAATTTTCCAAATAGGTCCAATTGCACTTATATAACATTTCCTAGTTTGATGATTGAAATTCATCCTGCACATGGAATGAAATGGAATAATGAAATGAACAATGGAATGAAATGAAATAGACGATAGATCAAATTGCCATGCAAAATATGTAAGCCTGGCAGGATTCGAACCTACGACCCAGGTTAAATAGAACTGAGTTCTACCAACCGAGCTGCAAGCCGCCTACAGGCGACTGTGTCAGTTGGCATGATCAAACCTTCACTACCACCATGTAGCATAGCTCAGTTGGTCACACTGGACTCCCCGTGCGATCCTGGAGGTAGCATCATTCTACTAATCAGCGGTTGCTTCATCCAAACCTGATGAAACTTGTCTGCATGAAGGCATTCCTAGTCACAATTTGCTAGTATCACTATGTCTTTGGAGAGGCTAACAAAGAAGAAAGCAACAAATATTTAATATTCTATCTGTATGTTCCAATTGTGAAAATGGTCGACTCGTCCTTATTGAATAACCAAATTAGTTTCAGGTCTAAATGTGTATATTGATAAATAGCTTTCCCATACACTAGAGATCTGAGGTTCAGTGGAATAAAGGATCCTTAAGACGACCGGGAAGCGGAAGTACGATTGAAGGAGGATGAGTCTTAGTGGTCCCTGATTGCGAAAGGTGCCAGACATTGTTGCAGTTTGAGTCCCGAACTTTTTGATGCATTCGCTGATAATAAGGAACGTGTCGTGCTACTGTGAAGTGAACAACTTCAGATACGCAGACGACATGATAGTCTTGGAGGAGACCGAGAGGACCGACTTCTTGAAGCAGTGGCAGTAGAAGGTGGAGTTGCCGGTTTTAGATTGAACACGGCCAAGACCAAGATAGTGACAGCAGACCGGCATACTTTGAAGATCGGACTCAATGAGCTCGAAATCTTGGATCGTTTCACAAACTTCTTGGATCCTTCATCGCGAATGAAGGCAGTCGCACGCATCACATCTTGAGAAGGAATTACGATGAACACCATGACGAAGAAACTCACCAACTAAGGACAAAGATCTATCTAGTCAGGTCGTCGGATTGAGGATTTGGCAGCAAGAACAGGAGTTCTAGAAACAGATGTGATGTTGACGGAGACTCTCGCGTGTTTCTTGGACGAGCCGCATTGACTGAAGATGTATCCGGTCGCATCGGCGATGCTGCAGACATTCCCTCGGGTGACATCGCGTTCGATTAGAAACTGCGATATTTCGGTCACACCTTGCGGAAACCGAAGTTCGAAGTTTCTCAGAGCAAGATTATGCCAGTCATGGTGGAAGAGCACGAGGAGACAGATGGCTGGATGACATCAAAAAGGTCGCAAACTTTTCTCGGAATTGCTGGTGCACGTTTTTCTCCACGATCGTCAGGAGTCAGCCACGACACAGAAGCTCCTGGTGAACTAGGTGATGCGAATTTCAATTCTTCGACACGTTAGGGGCCAAAAGTTGTTGAAAATTGCGAAAAAGTTGCAGAACATATTGGTCTGTCTAATCGCTAAGAACTTTTGCGTGGAAGTCGTCTGAAATCATATCACTGTCTGAGACTTCATCTGCGTTTTCATACATGTGCTATACATCAAACTCTTTGATGGAATCGTTTATCAATGTCTTCAAGATGCTGTAAGCAAATTTTACAAGTTTTATCGCAGACTGAGTTAGGGTATTAAAGCTTGGATGTACATATACATGTAGATCTTTCATTTACTTTCATTCATTCAAACGCAACATACATTTTCATCTTATTTGTTTCTCGAATGCTCTGATTGCAATGAAGCTTTATCTCGTGAGTCTTGCTAATCACCGTTCATGACCCCTGTGGAGACAACTAGAAACGCAACATACAGGAAGATTTGACTGAAAACCGGCAAAAATTGAAATATTCATCATGATAGCGACTTGACTCGGTCAGGGGGAAATGACATTCTGGCCACCGCCTTGTTGCGTCATACTGATCTTCCCTCTTACCTATGCTCACATTTCTCATCTCAGAGAGATTTGAAAGGCGAAATAGCGTTTCCTCATCATTTCCTAAGGCCAGTTCACAGTAAGAAGGTAATGACGTGTCAGATCCTGACGCAGGCTGCTTGAGAGTGTGGTAGCTTCCAGTCTGTATTCGACGGCATGATCATATCTGACAGCACACGTCCTTGACCGGAAGTGACGTTCCAATCCTGACCATTGTGTGATCGTTGTTTTCAGACACTGAGTTCTGAACCAAAAAATGACCCGGTCGCACTGGCTATCAACTGGAGTTAGTTGTCTAACAGGGTCAGAAGGCTACCAGGCTAAGCTTTTGCAGTGTGCAGTGCAGTGTGACGCCGAATGGCGAGCAGGTTGGTGAACAAGTCTGGTGCGCTCTTGTGCTTGTTACGACATCAACTGTACGTCTGCGGAAAGTCGCCGCCACCCATCCCTTGGAGAACTCAGAACCAACAAATCAGGACAACAGGGTGAGCTATTCTACAACAAAGGCACTGAGAAGTGGGGAGAAATTTCTTCATTTTTTCTGGGCGGAAATCCGTAAGCGATCTCTTTTAGAACCCCTCACTTGATAGTTGCTATTCATAGACACAGATCTAATTATCTGTTTACGATCTGACTCGGGGTTCTGTTTGACAATTTCTTGCTATCATTCACATCAACTAAGTCTGTAACCACATAGGAGGATTTAGTATATTTGAACACATTTGTGTAACTTGTATCCTAGAAACATGGTGACTAATTTAATGTGTTAAGCTGTTTGACTGCACATAGAGCAACTCTGTTACTCATGACTATTTGTGTGTGTATGTATGCCGTAAAATTAACCTTGTTTATACTCGGAAGTACATTAGGCACGCAGCTTTTCTTCCATTTTGTCATTTATCCACTCTCATTCTTTTTGTGCTGATTGCTTGGCAAGAATGCAGAGTGCACCTATTTTTAAAGTCATAGGTTTGAATCTATATATCCCGGACGCAGAGTGAACACTCTACCACAAGGCCACAACGCCGTTTGCATATATTTTAGGAATAACAAGTCAACCAGTTTGCTATACTCATCGCAATCGAAGTCTGACATGAATATAGTTATTACTATTTTTTAATCTACCATAGGTTGTTATGGGCTTCCCTGAACCTATGCCTACTGTGTACTGATGTTAAACAGTGAAATTCATTCATAACATTATCACAACGAAAATGCAAGTCACCGCAGCATTCCATTATTCGTTCTCAAATGCATGATGGTGACGACAACATCGCTTTAAGTCGAGATCAGAGGTCGCTGATTTGCATTGCGCCCTAGAACAGGTGCTCGGGTCTTGTTATAGGCCGGAGTCCCATCATGTGATGTAACACATGCAAGTCATAAAATGATTCAATTTGAAAACAACCAATTGAACAAACCAGCTACCATGGTGACTAATCGTCAGATGTTATAGAGTAGAGAAGCAGCCTACCATGTGAAATATTGAAAGTCAAGCCAACTCGCAAGAGTTGAAATTTTTACTCGCAAGTTGTTTATGAATGACGACGTCTCTGCACACATGCTCAAATATTATTCAAAAGTTCGTATTGAAAAGGAATAATATTGAGCATCATCAGTAGAATTAACAATTTGTAGCATGCTAGTGTTGAATACGAATCGATAAATCCGGGAGAGCACTAGCGCATTAAACGAGACAATATAGACGGTAACAGTTTCAGTGACCGCGCGATGAACTCTGCAGTTCAACGGCCGTGAACTTGTCCCCATAGAGAGTGAGTGAGAGCTCATGACACTGATCGATTCCGCATTAACGATAAGGAGCGGTGACCTGTCGGCAATAGCGGAGGCGTTCGAATTTCAAGAATGTAAGTCTGTATTCATTTTAACTTAGTTTTGATCCATTATTTAAAGAAATGACATTGAAAGTCTGCTAACTTTATCGCTCATGTCATCAGAAGTATTTAATTTGCAAGCAGAATTGACGTAACAGTGACACATTGAAGAAGCGATAGGAGCAAATATGGTAGCTAGTGTTTAGCAATCGTACGTGTCTTCAAATGGATACAATGGCTTGATTAGTCAGTGCAAAGCATCAGACAATATTACGCAATTCACTGTATTATAGTGTCTAATAATTCATAACTAATGCCTGAAATTTGTAGTGCTGATGTTTTGCAAATGAATTATATTCTGTCTTATAGAAAACTGAATTCAGTAATCCGTCATCTTGTTGCAATGCTTAAGAATTGGTGAATTGTTTGAAAGCCACACTGTTGCTTATTAAACATGGCTTTGTTCTACCATCGCCGTCTACCAGTTCCGAATGCAATACTGTCGGCAGCTACTTTGGCCAGCCGTTTTCATATTCTAAATTTATGTTTATTCGAATTTATTCATTTGCGCCTTATGTATATTGTAAAGTTATAGCTACCTTTTGAGGTTTATGCTGCTTTTTATTGACTAGTTATGGCGTGTTATAAAAGCAATAAAAGCAGTATATACCTAAAAAGCTAGCTATAGCGGCATTATCATCCGCCACTTGACAGCAAAGTAGCTGATATTGCATGATTTAATATCACTATCTGGAACAGTTGATATCAAGCAACGAGAACCGCTTGAGTTAGTGATATCTATTTTGATAATCGATAGAAAAAAGCCATTGAAATGGATCTATATACAGGCACGCGAATGTATAAAAGATCCAATTCCATGGAGAGATTCCTCCAGCCGCTGCATGCGAGGCTCTCGCATAAAGTGGAGAAGTGATTTGAGATTAGAGAACATTTCCATCCTCTCGACTTTCTTTCATTCTGAGAACCTGTGACTGATTCCCTAGCACATCTGCGCTTTTACTTGGCTGTTACATTTCAGTGATTTTGTAGTCTCTTTATTCCATGGAGAAATTAGATAATACCATAGATAGAAGTAGCATTTTGCAGTGGATGCCACAGAATTGACGGTTATCTATGGAATCAATCATAGCTATTTCCTTGAGAGAGGAAATCTCAACTTTTCCTCCAGCATCTATGTTGTACAGCCCGAGCCATAGACTTCTAAATTCTAATTTAGAAGTCCATGCTCGAGCGGAGCGAGGAAAAAATGTAGCTTTTCATTTTTTGACTTATAGATGTAGATTTGTCACAATTGCTCATTATGAAATTGATGGTTATATCGCGAAATCTATGAATGAGCTAATCCTGGAACTATACAGGGACATCAATGATTAATATAAGATATCTAAGGGACGCTCAACTCCCGTACCTTGTACTGGAGGCCAGTGGCTTTGGTAGACTTGATTAATAACGGTAGTGTGTATACGGATAAAACCATGGGACAGGTTGTAAACAATTCACTTCATAATTGTAAAGTACATTAGAATCCAGTTGAATTGATTGCTGTACATACTAATTAATACTTCCGGCCCTGTCTTGCAGAGAAATTGTCAGAAGAATCTGCGCAGTTTATACATACAAGCATATTAGTCCGGGAGCCAGCGTGAAGTTGTGCAGGGAACGATGTAGTACATAAAACTTTCACATAGCATAGCACACCTCTAACCTACTGCAAAACTTCGCGTCTGCCGGATCAGATCATTTGCTTTTCAGAAATAGAGAGGATAACACAATCCTATGTATTTCCAATGGTGAAATTGTGACATTTAAGGTGTTGACTCCATTTTTTCGAGTTTTTGCTCATAAAAGTTACACAAATTGGTATTTTGTTGAACTGGTTATTATAGAAATCATCTACAGATCATGATCTTTCAAATGAGTTATCATTCAGTGACAGAGGATGAAGTAAAGTGTACAAACAGACACTTTTCGTTAAAGTATATCAAAAATTTTCCTGAAATTTCTATGTTAAAATTTGCAGTTACACCAACGAAAAGTGTCTGTTTGTACACTTTACTTCATCCTCTGTCACTGAATGATAACTCATTTGAAAGATCATGATCTGTAGATGATTTCTATAATAACCAGTTCAACAAAATACCAATTTGTGTAACTTTTATGAGCAAAAACTCGAAAAAATGGAGTCAACACCTTAAATGTCACAATTTCACCATTGGAAATACATAGGATTGTGTTATCCTCTCTATTTCTGAAAAGCAAATGATATGATCCGGCAGACGCGAAGTTTTGCAGTAGGTTAGAGGTGTACTATGCTATGTGAAAGTTTTATGTACTACCTCGTTCCCTGCACAACTTCACGCTGGCTCCCGGACTATATCATCGATAATCAATTTCAAATAAATTGTAACTTTCTATTTTCATTGATTTTCCCATTGTCTTATCTAAAACCTCCTGTCTAATGGTTTGGACGACTGGTGGACTACATTCGAGAATTCAAGAGCAATCAAGCGATATAACATGTGTGATTTATTTACGGCCTTGAATTACTCAACTTTCAGTAAGCGAAAATTGATGGCTATTTTTATCACAATGATGCGCGAATGCTTTCATATTCACCAACGACATTTATACGGATTTCGTAATCAACCCAAATCCTTATCAATACTGTTCTTGAATTGCCTAATATGGTAGGACCTTAAAATCGTGGAAAGTCACCAATCACCACCGCTTGGTTTAATTTTTATTCAATATGGTCTTCGCATTTTATGAATCACTGACATTATAATCACATTTTATTTGTTCGTCGGTGTTTGACTGAAATTTGAAGGCCTCACAGGAGGCCTATTTAATTTGAAGGTCTACAATCACGAGATGTCTAATAAGAGATAGAAATATATTGACATCGGCAACCACTCATTGCGAGGAGGAGCACTTGGAAAGACAACACTGGTTGCACTTCTCCACCTAAATCTTGATAAAGAGAAGGAATGGATATTGAAAAGATTCACGGTTATCTTTCGGCATTTTCATTTTTATACCAATCAGATTATTATCAATTTTTGAAGCTTCAATTTGTTTTTTGTTCGTTTCTGATTGCATCATCGGTAGATTATCTTTAGACCTTAATCATGTCTTTTACTTGTATGACAATGAATAGGGCATGGACATATTGCTGCAATGACTGTAGAAGCAAGTAAAATCATCACTGATCAGTTATCAATTAGTCCATGACTCCTTTGAGCAAAGGAAATAGATTATCAAAAGTTTTCCAGAAAGAGTCCACAATTCTCCAAAAAAAAGAAACACTGCTGAATCGATTTACGCAAGCAAATCTTTTTGCAATAAGCCTGCTAATTGCACAAAAAATAAACATATATAGAATGTTCAGAATCCGCATCAATAGCAATAAATGATGCTGCAAGCCGTAGGTGAACAAGTTCAATCACTAGCAGTTGGTATTGTTGCTGTTATTAAGAGTTTCTTATTCCTGTGGGAGTTTTATAATTCTTTAGTCTCTTCTTGACTGGTTCCAGAATCTTCTTTCAACAGATTCCCTGTATGAATGCACGTATTAGAGTATTGGATGATTGTTTCAAACCTTGGTCGGGTCAAACCTAAGACTTTTAAAATAGGCACACTCTGCATTCTTGCTAAGCACTCAGCACAAAAAGAATGAGAATGGGATAAATGGAACTCGGCCACATGGAAGAAAGGCTCTGTGCCTAATGTGCTTCCGAGTATAAACAAGGTTCATTTATTTATTTTGTTTACAACTTGTTTCACGGTTTTATCCAGATATGCACAAACTACCGTCATTAACCAATCCACCAAAGTCACTGGCCTCCAGTCCAGCACATGTTCCGGGAGTTGAACCTCCTTTAGATATCTTACATTAATCATAGATGTTCCTGAACTATATCGACATCTTGGTAGTCTCTGGCTGAACACAATTCATTTGTAGACTTCCAGGATTTGTTCTAGGATTTTTCATTGAAAAAGTTAACTTTCTGATCCCGTGGATTTACCCCGGTGACCCCAGCAGTTTACATGGGAGAGATATCTTCTTAACTATTTGTTTTTTTAGATATCTTTGAAAATACTATTTGAACAATTTCCACACTGATATTGCAAATTATCAGATTAGAGATCTACATAGAATACTTCCCTAGGAGGTTGATAATATCCAAACCATCAGCTTATACAGACATGTATGCCCTACATCTACTGACATGAAAATTTGGCTTGCTTTAATATCGACACAGAAGAAATTTTTCGCATATTTTGACCCTTAAGTAGTGAGTATGCAAAGTTTCGTATTAGCCTCTTACTTCAATATACATAATCTCGTACATGACTCAATCGTCGATTGTGCGTGATCAGGCGATAACACCGAAACGCCACATAATCATAAATGAAGGATGCTCTTTGATATCTATCCTGAATTCTTTCTTTCTCTTTTTCAAGCTAAACATTTCTCTCTAATCAATTTGTGCTCATCTTAAGTTCATGTTATTTAAGCTCAGGAAATTTGCAAAAATGACTTTCAGTAGAAAGTTATTGTCATGAAGATTTCTTCAGTTTTCATTCTTTAGACTTTGCAAAGCAAGATAGAAACTCACAAACTAACCTCGGATAATTGAAATCAACTGTCAGCCATCTTTCGCTGAGCATTAATCAAAATCATGTTATTGTTTTTTTATGTTTTAATCTGATAGTAGCCATGTGATGATAAGTTGTGACTGGATAAAAGATGATTCAAATCGGAATTTCTGAATGTTGTGTAAAATTTTATGAATCATTAATGGTCTAAAATATACACTGATGAGGACTCCTGTACATAATCTAATCAAAAGAACTTTGGAAGCGGAAACTCATAATGAAGTGCTAACTTCAAAATTAGAGATCTATCCAGTCAAACCACTTTGGATGTACGAGCATGTGAGTAGTGACTACCAAATATTATCAATCAAGAGCTCATTTAGAGAATGAGGTGCCATCATTATCCAAACTGGATGCATTGTAAATATTTGTAGAACAAATTTGAATATTGCAGAAATGTAGAATAATGCAGATATTCCGCTTAAAAATCAGAATAGTGTCTAACTACATTGGTAGTCACAATTTCATTGAAAAATTTGTTGACAGGCTTGACAACTAAAAAATTGAAAATATCGGAATAGAAACTGAAAACGACGGTTCCTTACGCTCCTGTTGGAAAGCACGGTTGCGAATATTCAGAATTAAGTCTGAGTAGTTCAGTCCGGCATGAATATATTCCAACTTCCGGTCAGGAATCACTTGTTTTCCCGTTTTAAGTTACGTTAAATGTAATCAAGTGTACTTAAATGTTTCACTGGAATTGCTGATATAAATAGTTGGAAACAGTCGTTATAAGTATGACCAGAACTGCGTGGTTATTTTTAGCCGCAACAATTAATTAAGAAATGCATTTCCTTTAATCCCGCATCTGCAGTATATGCGCTCTGCTGGCTTGACTAAGAATTTCTCAATGCAGTGTTTTTTCAGACGACGCTTAGTTTTGATGCGCTTAACAGAGCAGTGGTCCCATTTCAAATGTTGTTTCATTTATCACTGACATACATAATCACATGAAATCTAAAAAGAAATTCTCCCTGACAGACTGTAAGTCTTAAAACTGAAATCACTGATAAGACAATTTTGCAGTGATTTATCAGTATAGCCTACTCGGCACCCTTGATCGAAGTCTTATTTTCGGCAGCGCCCTTGAAAAATTCATCAAATGTTTGAACTGCTTGTAACATTTGTCCATGATTACATCTTTCTCAATGGGTATCAAAAGCAACGCTAAAGTCTTACTTATGAGCTTTGTTAATCAAATGCGCTCGATAATCCGCAGAACAAAAATTGCAATTTTGCTGTTACAAGTATAGATCGTTCTTCAAAAATGTAAACTAACCGAGCAGAGTTTTCATGAGCGATAAATGTCTGGTTATAAATAGAGTGGCAAACACGCTCTTTTTTGAGCATGTACACTGTGCAGTCATGTCCTAGAGGTCTATATTCGTAATTTACTGCACATTGTCAGGTGATGATTCATTTAATATTGAAGATTTCCATACAGAAATATTCTGCACCCTGAGACTGATGCATTCTCAGTTGATCTTTTCAAATTGTTTATTTCTACATTTCCATGCGCATGTATACTTTGTGAACGACGACGTCCACGAAATTTTCGCGACATCCAGTTGTAATTAATAATGTATATAATATTTGTATATTTATAGAGCGCCATTAGTGGATGAGCTCATGGCGCAAATATTTTCACTGGTGTCACTGGCTAACTACAGTTGTAGCTTAATATGAACGAGACGTTTAGTGGCTACAATAACAACACCATATACCATACAAAAAGAAAAATTGCCTTTTTTGTCGCAGGAATAAAAAGCGAGTTCTTCGACTCAACGTTTTGAGAGTGACAAAATATCATTTTATTACTAGCAGTTAAAAAAATTTCAAAATTATCGCCTCTTGATATGGCATGAGAGACGCAGAAATATGCATACAATATTACAGAAAAATACAAAGTTGATCAAAACAATCAAATAAACTGGAAACATGTGGAGATAGTCTAAAATACTTGCGGTACATAAGCAGATCTACCATAAGACATTAAACAACATGAAAAGAGAACAGTGCTCAAAAAGTTAAGATAAATAATGTAATGAAGCTTCACCAATACAACCATTACACTTAAGTAAAAGTGTTTTGAATGTAAAGGTTGCTTTACAGTGCTTTTCGATTTGCTTCATTTCTGTCTCAGCATAGCATTTTCTATTGTGATATTGATTTTGAACTGATGTTCTGAAATTCACACATGTGTTGGCAAAATGCCGATGATGTATTGCTGAAGTGCTCACTAATTCCAGCTCTTATAGTTCGAGATGTTTCATCACTATATGCTTTGTGACATTTTGCAATCAATATGATGAAAAGCAGTTTTTTTAAAATAAAGAACATTACTTTCTTGTTTGACGGCTATAATAGGGTTCCTCAAAATGGAGTGGAAAGCATCTATTAATGTGAGGAATTCACAGATTTTGAAGGCATCATTGTCATATATTTCCTATTTGAAAACAGTGTGGTTTTACAAATTTATCTATTAACAATTAAGCGAAACATTTTTTTACACAGAAATTGTTACAACGATGTCAATCTCCACGATTAATACCAGCAAATAATCTAGTCGTAGATGAAGAACGATAATTGAATAACCAATTGAGTAGTATGTAAATGTAAGTCCTTTATTGTGCATGTTTTCAACACAAGTCACTTTGTTAGCGCAGATGTAAGGGTTATTAAGTTTAATTCAGAAACATAGTGAAGAATGCTTGATTATTGCTTTAAGCGATTTCAATCAGCTCGAAACTGATCCTCTAATGATGAGGAATATACTGAGATATGAGAACAAGAAAAGATGATTTGCCGCAATGAATAAGAAAATGAATATTTAAGATATTAGTTTTGAAAATGATAACTTCCTAGGTGCAGACGTTCGTTAAACTTTACTTTGAACTTATGGTTGAACTCAAGGTTCCATTTGTCATCATTATTTGTCTCGTCGATTCGATTTTTCATGAACTTGAAGTGACACAGCTGCATGTAGCATAGAAATCAAATTAATTGTAGAACAGTGTTGGATTTCAAAATTCATTAACTCAGGGAATTCGTCTACAAGCTGTGCCTCCTAAGCTTGGAACTGCAAAAATATCTAATTCACAAAATGTTGTGAATAATGCATTTTGAGAGACTGATAGACTAGCCTACTCTGTGAGTTAAATTTAAGGAAACATGAAAAAGGTCTGTTTGCGTAGTACACGTACTGAAGGTTCTCTCAGACAGTTAATATTTAGATTATTGATTATTCAACTATTCATATATTAACAGTTGACTGCATTAACCATAAAACATTAGAATCAATAAAATGGTGCTATCCTTAAAAGACAGATCCTAATTGTTGAGTCGATTTCTTTAATGTTTTTGCTTTCCCTGTTATGAAAAATACAGTCTTTTAGAACTTATATGTTGCTATTCTTTTGGATTTGCAATTATTTGCTAAGTTGTTTAAATCATTTTAGTACTTTCAATATTTTATCAAATACCTTAGTAATAAAAAAAGAAGCTGAAGCTTTACGTCACTGTTTCTTCATTGGGGGCTTTGACGACTTAGTCAGACTTTTGCTGAAGCTATGTTTGCAAATTGGTTCAAAATGACGCCTATGTAATGCAAAATTGCGGTTATTTATTGTAAATGGCCGCTAATAAATCAAAATCATGCGATAATTAAACAAAAGTCTGTTGTTGTTTTTTGTAGTCGGTGTTGGACTGCTCAATTGTCTGTTACGTTTATTCATCCTACTTACTATGCGACTAATCATAATGAGAGATGAGCTGGTGAGACCTGCTTCACTTTGTCGCATTAGCAGTGTTGGCCGCTATTACAAATTTCTAGAAATCGCGCTATTAAGCGCTCAATAATTTCTTAGTAACTTACGCTAATTGCCTTACTTAGAGTAGAATAGATTAGTGTTGATATTGCTTTAAGTAATGTAGTGCAGACAGAAAAGAAGGGCAGTTTTTGTAAAAACAAAGATAATCAGCGGTTATGAACAGGTAGTGATCAAAGAGTTAAAGCGCTCGTTGAACAGCCGTTTTCCGACTTCCTTAGGGTCGGACGATATCTCCCAAAATTATGGATAGTTGTGCGCCAACATTGTCAATCATTTACATCATCCGCTTTCAGACCATTCTGCCTGAGATCAGCGGCAGCAAAGTCGCTTCATGTTTTTAAATGTCCACCTCCTCTTCTTGTTCCTCACTTGGCGGACACAATCTTCGGGCTCTGTTATCATCACGTGGCCATTCCAAAGAAGTCTTCCATGACATCGGATATTGCTCGATATTGATCAGATACCTGAAGTCGTCATTTCGCTTTCTGTCTTTTAGCTTAGAGTCACCTCATTATGCGCTTTTCCTTGCTCTGCAAACAATCTACTTTCAGAGCCCATGTTTCGTTTCCATATGTCGCACCTTTCCGGACACAGGCATTCTAGACACCACTCTTCCTTACCTGTGGAGAGATAGAGTGCGTGAGACTGAGGTGAGAAACCATGATGCCTCTAAGATTACCAAACCGTATCGAGTTCTTCTGTTGACTAATGATGATGATCAAGATTGATGTGAATATTCGTCTTTCAACGATTATTTTTGATTTCAACATCACTGCCAGACAGTAATTAGTAGGCTTGCCATGGAAACGGGAATTCCCATCCAATCGGGTTTCAGTCCATGGGAATTCTCATGGAAAATAGTGAATATTATTGGTCTAATGAGGACCATCTTAGATCTGTTCAGGCAGTGAAGTTCTTTACTAAACTAATTTCATCTCTCTCGACAACAGCCAGTCAAAGTTGATCACCTCATTTTCGACTTGATTGGTTGCAGATAGTTTTTGCTGGTCAATTGATAGTTTTTCTATGAACGATTGTTATTCACACATAGATTTATCTATCTATTATACATGGCTTTATTATCAAAGTTAAAATTGGAAATACATATTCTTGATAATTGGTAGCCGTACCGTTGATGACTTATAGCAACACATGTGGGTGTAAGCAATGACTTGAATGCAGTTTTGTTACATGAATTTATTTCAATACCAATATTCGGGCATTATCAGATCAAATGTTGCGATATGCTAAAATTTTACCTACTACATTCATAATAGGTAGGCCTAATTGTGACCGGTACTCTAAACTCTCCTTACACAATTTATCGTCTTTGTATTTTGAAATTTTGGTTTATCGATATAATATTTGTATTAGTTAATTTGTTGGTGAACATTCAGATTATTTCTTTAATTAATTAAATTAAAAATAAAATTAATAATTAAATTAATTATTTCCTTATTGACTAATTCCTGAAATGATATCTTTTGTAAATATAGATCCAGATTATCGAGCGTAGGTCCCTCGATTAATATATACATATAGCCAAAATTACAAGTTTTTGCAAAAGCAAATAAGGAAGACCGAATTGCAAGAACTAATTACAAGCACATTATAAGTTAATTGTTATAGCCTAAAATTTCAATTAGGCCTACATTGACCAATGAACTGTGCACGTAGGGACTATATGAGAATTCATAATGATCATTTCTTTGTTGGAAGATTTAAGTCTACTTGACCTAACCCTACAAATATGTAAACTAGCAAAGATACACTTAACCACTGCGATTACTAGGCCTAAGTACTTACCGGATTAATAGACATTTAAGTCCCGAAGAAGAGAGCATATTGATATTCATGAAAAATAATAAGCCATGGGAATTCTAATTGGAATTATTACGAAATTCCGTGGGAATGGGAATTCCGACAGGAATTCTGTGGGAATGGGAATTCAAAATCAATTCCCATGATAAGCCTGGTAATTAGTGTTCCAATTTCTATCGAAAACATTGTCTTGCACTTTATAACAAAGATTCTTATTCTTGCTTCCTGTATATGATTTTGATGGGTCATCTAATTCGTTTGCGAATTAATTATAACCACACCTCATGAAAATGGACTTATTGTGCATAGACTTCTCTTAAATATAGGCCTGTGCGTTGGCACGTACTGGCACGTAAGCAAATTTTTCGATGCATACAGAGATTTTGAAGTACACACTCTTACACAAATGTATGCCTTACTCAACGTACACGTGTAAATGCCATAGCTATGAAACTATAAGGACTGTTCACAAGATGAATCACGTCGGGATTTAATTGTATCGTAAAATAAAATTGCATGTCGTATTTTAGGAAGAGATTGCTCTCAAGAAGTATTTTTTGGAAATAAAATTGACTGTGGAGAACCTCCCGCAACGGCAAGCGTTGACTAGAACATGTTATAGAAATGGAATCATCACAGAATACAATAAATGATTAAATCATTACTAATTATTTGATTTAATTCGAAATTTAAAAATCGTCGACATTAGGACATTCTCAAATCCTTGACTTAAAAAATGACTCGTTTGAAACATATTGCATGACAATGAAATCCCGCGATTAGTTGCACAATCATTACCGCGCGATTGCTGACCACTATTCAGCACTACACATTCTAATGCATATGCACATTATAATTTCTAATATTAGAAATTCCTTGAAAAAATCTAGAAATCGTCTTAAAATTCATCGTTTAATCATTTTATTATAAAAAATTACTCGTTGCTGTATCCTTTTCTAAATGTGACAATGTATGCTGTGTTCGGGTGCGACAGACTATTGAGTGTGAAATGTATACCACAAAGCAGTTTGAGAAGAGCAATAGTGTATCCATGTATTTTAATGTCATGTTTGCAAAATAAGTGCATCATTACTTTATACGATTATTTTTGCTATTTCAGATTACTGTGAAATCATAAAATTTCTTAGTTGTCAGAAAACTTGTTTACAAATTCATCTATTTACTAGTGATAATTGTTGTATATGATAGAAGACAATGTAATGTTAATAATGTAATGATGATGCGAATAATTGCGTTATAAATTATGTTAATCAATCATTTGTAAAATAGCATTATGTAAGGAAACTTAGTTTATTCATTCCGACACCCTTTTCGACAACATGCATCAAGTGAAATGGCGTGAGATAAAATATTGGCTGTCAACTTCGGTATCCGTTAGCTTGAAATACTGTACAGGTCAGTGGGTCACATCAGGTCAAGCAAGGTCGCACGAGGTCACTCAGTCATGTGGCAGAGGAGAGAAAGCGTAGGCTATGTCTGCTCTTGTGAAGATGTGACGAAGCCATTAGTTACAGTTAGATAACAATTGTCTGTTCGGCTATGTCCATCTATCGAAGGCTGCTAAGATAGGCGTGATATCTGTGCGCTAATTAAACCGCATTTATCATCTCTGATTTCATATGCGAATTCCATTTCGGTCACGTCAATCGCGGGTTAACGGGACGAGAAAAGTGGAAGAGGAAAAATGTTCGTTGGAATGGCAAGAGAGTTAGTAACCTCTTCAGAATTTTTTAATTATGACGGAATTTATTCTGATCGTGAACGTGAAGTTTGAACCCCAACTCGTTGACGAATACTTTGACTTGGCAAATGTCTAGCCAACAAGAAAATAATGAATTGGTGCGTTCTTCTCTACAATCATTTTTAGCTACGAATCACCATAATTACATCAATTTATATCTTGTATCGGATAAAGATGAAATGGCAACTACTCTTGCTATAACAGCAATCAATCTTACACCTCTTGAGTGTAATAGGCTATTTACTTCCACAATTTGCAATTTCAGAATCATTTTACAAATCATACTATCAAATCGAAATTATTATACTAATTCTAAAGAACAATTCGACGCGCGGTTACAACGGAATAAGAAAAATAATCAAAAGTTACTTGAACAGAATAATTATTTTGCCGGTCTGGCCGCTTCAGCTGTATCATTTACATTACAAAGTAATCCTTTTTGAAAATTTCTTATTTAACACGTCATTCTACAAATAAAAGTGAATAGATAATTTCTACAATTGAGATTTTAAAAATGCATACATGGATAAATGCCCTCTGATTGATTTTCCATGCGAGGTCAATGCATGATTCGCAGCACTCAAATGTAGTATCCAATCCAAAAAAAATCAGCTGAATCGTCTCATTTCATTACAGAGGCTTAAGAAAATATTTGTATTTGAATCTGGCGATTTATTAAAGAATATAATACATGTATATAGTAAGATCATCAATGAAGACAGGGATCGATTATTTCTCCATGCCGACACATTGTACTGTGATATTATTGAAATCACTTTAAATTATTGTCAGCCTACATCCATCGATTTTTTAGAATCATTTCACATGTTCGACTTCAAACCCATGATATTCCTTAACATGGCCATTTGACATCATTTCATGTTATATATCCTGTTAACTGGACATGAAGAACAATTTTTTCTTCCTTCTTCCTTTAATCAGGTAGACTAGCTGTGCTAGTTCAAATATTTTAGTATATCTTTCATGCTCTTCTAAGATGTTGCATAATGTTAATACGTCACTGTCAACTGAATACCCCTTACGCGGGTTGCGACTTTGTTATCACTTCTCTCACTTTCATCCTAATAAACAAAATGTTCTGGCATGAAAAGCAATTTTACAGACGTACAATATTGATTTTTAAGCCGTGTGAAACACCTTAAAAACCCTACTTACATCATCCCAGGTAGGGCTTGGAAAAATTAATTGCAGTTAGTTGATATTTTTATTTGATTGATTGGACGTGGAAAAATTTTTGCATTGGTTGATTGATCACCGATCATTTGAATTAAATTGTAAATTGGATGTCCCGGTGAGATATGTCAAATTTGATTAATTGAGAATCGTCTCAGAGAATCATCTCAAGTGATGATGATATAGCTACTATAAAAAATTTGTTCTTCAAGTCAGTATTCTTCTAGTGTGAGGAATGACGTGGGTATTCTAGCTTTTGGCATGTATTTCTAAATAGTTAGATACATCCAAAAACTGTCGCTAATTGTGCCACAATAGCCGGCAAATATCTCGTGTCTACAAACTCGTGCAAATACAATAAATGGTGAATTTCATTTTTCTTGAATATGATCTGTGTAATGGCATCATTTAGGTATTAACTTCTTTCTTTGTGTTGTGAGCAAATCAAATCATCTAAATTACTCCTCATTATCTATAACAGGATGGACAATACTGATAGCTCTGATATAGCAAGCATTGTCGAAGGCTAATGTCACAAGTAGCAGGACATTTCATAGATATGTTAAAGAAATCAATAAATCAGGACAATTCTTTCACCTCCTTTACCCAAAGGCAGAAATTTATAACATCGAATTCCCCTCTTGAATTTTCAATTAACTGATCAAGAGAGTAATCGCAATCGATTGCTCGAACAAGGTATGTAGAAAAAAGAGAGGCAATGACACATGAGGACCCTGTATGGCCCCGCTCCGTCCCAAAGACCCACACTATGACGTCGAGAGAACAAGAAATGTCGAAAATTGACGTCGAATGTTATTCGACACCTATTAAATTTACAGCGAACTGAGTGACCGACAAAAATCGGCAAATGAACGAGGAACTGAGCCAACTGAAGAAATGGCCTCGTTCGAACGCACCGTATATTAGAATATCATTTTAGATCCACAATTACCTCAATTTTCCTTGTACATAATTCATTTCCCTATTTTACATTATCAATTTTGTCCATCGGTTTTATGTTTCTTTGCCTTTTCCTTTTAATTTCCACGAACATCGATGACCATGGTCATTTTCCGTTTGCACTGCCAGTATGTGCACAGTGTATGTAACATTTATGTTGAACGTGTGGAACAAGTGTTACTTGTTAGTAGACTCAGGATTTCCATTTTTACCTGTCATGGGCGAAAACCGGTCAATTTTAATGATTTGCCACGAGAAAGCTCCTTTGAGTTCTATCAAGAACTGGCTACGCCAATGATCTCAACAGCATTCTGTTATATAGGAGAGCAATTCGAAAAAGGAGTTATCGAATTCTCTATTTTTTTTTGTTTGTTTCCCTTAAAATGAGGTCGAAATTCTATTCGAAAGCTGCTTTATCGATTCGCCGTCCTATATAACAGGATGAATCGCAACGAGTCATTATTTTCTACAACACCATTAGAGTTGTGAACCTGTCTTGGAGAACATCATCAGTCCTTATGAGGACTATCTGAATTTATTATTCAAATACTATTAACCATATTCTATAATGAATCATATTTCATCCTCATTCGAGAATTACACTCTCGATCCTTGCTTGACGTTGATGCATAATTTTTCATTGCGTGCTTGTGTTCTTAGCTTAGTGCCATCGATATTTGAGAGAACCTTACGAAACAAAGCGGTTTCAATTCAGTTATGAGAAATTACTGATAGAATGAAAATGATAGTAATTGATTATTGGTAGCATTAATGTATACATTCGGCGTTTAAGGTTGATGAGTAGTTCAAGGTTGCGAAATTTTCACGTGATATTAGTGATTGATAATTTGTAAGGCCTCTATAATTACCGTTGTGACACATGTTAGATTTAGCACGAAACTTCATTTACAGCTTAATATTGAACTCTCGGCGTCATTTTTGTCAGTGCTTTTCCAATTTCGTCAAGCAATTCAGATATCAGTACAACGAATCACATTACTTCGGTGTGCTTTTATGAAGTGAAATATATCAACTTTAATTACACGTAAATCTTCTGGTGATTTAAGGATTATTTTACTACGGACAATTTTCGTGTGGTGTATTGGGCAGAACTGGAACCGGGCCCGCATACCCTCTGCCCGGCCGGGCCCGGATGGATTCTAATCCGGGCTTGGGTCAGTAAAATTAATCATTTTCTACACTTGATCATCCGTATTGATAATACCGATTGCTTTTGTTGAATGTAAGTCATCGCCTAATCAATCAATAGTAATTACAAATATTTCATTGAATGACTACTTGTATTATGTTAAGTTTGTTGGCTCAACTGATTTAGCTGTAAAGTAAGAAGGTGAAATGCGAGAAACATTGCCCATATGTACAATTTCTTCCAATGCTGTATCTCATTTTGATTTGTGATCTTATTCAAAGTAAAGTCTAATAGTGTTTATTTAAGCAATAAAAGAGAAAGCACCAAACAGACACAAATGTTTATGTCTTCCTATTACCAAGAATAACGTTAATAAATCGTCACATGACTTGATGCAGTGAATTCAATCGATTACGTCAGGCCTAAACTGCTAAACTAAGAACTCCATGACTAAAAATCACAAAAGCCTATCAAGTGGCTCAGCTATAGCAAAAATGCGACAGGGGTGCTAATAGCCCTTCCTATTATTAATTAATTAATTGATGAACATACAAGCGCCTACTAATTTCAGACACTATTTATACCTCGGCCCAGATTCTTAACATTTCAAGCTCGGGGTCGGCTCGGTTCGCCCAAGGCCCGGGCCGGCTTCCAGCTCTGGAATTAGAGTGGTGTTATCATGCAAATACATACAAAATGCTAAACCCAATCAACAATAGCTTCATTAGTTAAGTTGCTTGTTAACATGCAGTAGAACAACTGAATTATTTGATAAGGTTCATGTAGTTTCCGCGAGAATTTTCCTTTTTGTTACCTTGAAGCTGTAGCGTTATTCATATTTTCAACTTTTTATTTGATCATATAATCTGTGACGTCTTTTGGAAGTGAGTGCATATTTATCTATCTTACACGATGTCAGCATAACCAAACAGTCCCACAATTAACCAGAACCTGGAAAGGATTCCAATCAAAAGATTGATCTATAGTACCGCACCGAAAGAAAATGTGAAGTGAAAAACGACCATTAAGTAGTGGACTGGTGGCTCCTTGAGGAAACCATAGCTTCTGTACGAAATAGACAAGTTCCGTCTGACTTTGACAAGAAGTGATATCGCACATGCTTGAAAGAAAAGGCACTCCTTAAGAACACACCCCCACGAAAATCTTAAGATGCGTTGCACTAAGAACACGCACTCGGTATATTCTAGTTGATTACATTGCATAATAATTTCACATCAAAACATCCAATTACTTCTAAAATGGCATTTTGCATGCGGTTTGCGAAGTGATCAAGAAGCTATAGTCGATGGCTAAGGCGGAGAAGGGGGTTCGGTATTTAAGGAAGCATTTGGAGTAATGGTTGAAATCAGTATAGAATCAAAGAAAAAGTGTAAGATGACGTGCGCGTGTGAGCCGCCATGCTTCGTGGGAACTGTTGGAAGCCTTGATGAAGGAGTGAACTTTTACGAGGTCCTACCATATTCATGCTTCGTGGTGATTGTAATTGGTGATCATCCGAAATAGCTTGTCTAAATTTAGATTCTTGGCTCAGGCCTATCATCAGGATAGTGGAGTTCCCCTGGCATCAGAACAGCTACAGACCCTCACTTTTCAAGAAGACAATTGAATTGTCTACATATGAGAAATATAGAAAAATAGTTCTTTGAGGTAAAAGAGGAATACTTGTTTTGAATTTGATTACAATTGGGAGGTGCAAACTAGAACTCGTTTGTCTTTGCAAGTTCAATAATTTCGCTCACATGCGGTCATTTGTTCATGATAGGCTTAAGTTTTGCACCATATTTTAGTTAATGACGTGCAGTGGCTATGTCATGGTAATCGTCACTTATAAATTAAAGTATATATCCATTTTATAGTTTTGAGACATGGACATATGTAGGAAAATTCAAAGCAAGATTTTGACGGATTCAACAGGCCTAGAAAGGGGTTTCCGAGTCCGTGTAGTTTACCTCCGGGATAGTTTAATGCAATTTCGATTCACCATCAAAGTCCATCATCCGAACCATGAATCTTTTCTTCTATTACGCGATCACAGGGCTATGACTTATTAGTATTTGATTGATATTGGTAATAGAGGATGACATATTCAGCCGAAGTATCCACATTCACTGTCCGATCTTTTAGACAATCTCACTCGCTAGTTTACATTCCCTCAAAGAGGAAATTGGTCTTTAATTCAGGTCGCTCCAAATTCCATCTCTCTTCCAGACATGGAGATGAAAGGCACCAGCGCATCCGACAACGTGCGAAATATGCTCGCCGCCGCGGTCGCTGCTGTCTCCAACGCCAACAACTCTTTCTCCGGCTGTAACAACGTCGAGTTATCCTCCAACGGCAACTCGACTGCTGACGCGTCATCCTCTCTGCTCTTCAACAATCCTTCTTCTCTAATGTCCAGTCCTCTGTTCGCTCTGGGTCCAGACGGAAAGCTTGTGCCGCTCTTCAACGCCGCGTCGCTGTGGAGAGCGGCGAAAGACGAAGTGGCTGAACGCACGACCGGCAGCGGCAACAGCGATATCAATTTCTCGCCAGAGGATCAAAGGATGTTGTTGCAATTTCTTTTACAGCAACAGCTCTTGTCTGGTAACTGGAGTTCCGACGGCGGTGGACAAGTGCCCCCAGTGTCGGTGAGTGGCTGAACTATCTACCAATAGCATCAGGATAGAATTAGGAGGTTGTATGAAGCATCGACACCCCCTCCACGCGACTCAGTGACAGGTGTAGGGGGGATTCCAAGATGCATCCCATATCAAGCGAAAGAAGAGAAAACCTTTGAATTTGAATTGAGGCCTTTTGTCTAAGTCAGCTCTTAAGCGAAATGCTTTTGTAAGCGGTCTCATATCAAAATGCGATGAACTTGCAGGTTCAAAGCTTGCTTCCAATCATTTGAATTTGAATTTTTTGTGTTGAGTTCATTGCATAGCCTAGCTCATTTGCACAATATTTCCTGAAGGTATCATCTCCGATTAACCTGTGATGGAATCAAAAGTTGAAGGAGAATATACCTGACCATTTTCCACTTTCATCAAAGTGTCGGAAAATTCCACTTTCATCAAAGTGTCGGAAAATTCCACTTTCAAAATCTAGAAAACGCCAGATTTTAAGGTCAAGATTAGTGTCACGATTCATCTTCCTTAATGGTTCTTGTTTTCAATGAAATAATCGTCTGATGCTTCATTATGATGAGGAGGGTCGATTTTCGCAGAAGTTGGGATGTCTGTGAGCTCCTTGAATTTTAATAGATTATTGTTTTTATAGGCCTCAGTTGCACCGTTACTTCAAGGATGAAAAAATACCGAGCAAATTTCACCGAAGATGCAAGACGCTATGATGATCGATTGTTTAGACGGTCAACCTTGATATCCAAGAAATAAAGGATGTGAATCCATCAGATATTGCCCATATATTGCATATCAGCAGAATGCAAAGCTAGACATTTTAATAGACACTTCATAGATATTTGATGAAGGAAAAAATAATCGTATAACTCGTAAATAATACTCGTAGGAAAATAATGAAGGAACTCGCCCGTATAACCGCTTGTGGTGCCAGTCGCAAGTAGCCAGCTGCTTGTAGATGAACATGTGTAATGTATTATAATCATGGTTGTATTATGAAGGTCAGATTTTATGTACATTAAAACTAATGTGTTTTTTAGCAGAACAATGCTGTGATATATTGCTTCCATATTTGCAAAATTAAGGACTATTCATAAAATCAACCGAAACGGAATCTGAAGATAGAGTGTTAGTGTTACCTAATTATAGCTATAGCAATGATTGACGATGATCTCTAAATAAAGAGCGATTAAATGCAAGAAGTTTGATTTTAGTTATAAGATATATTTTATTAGCGGTAATCTTGTGTTCTGTGTCTGCTTGATTATTTTCTAAAGGTCTTCTTTTCGAAGAAATGAATACGGGAATTTCATTGCTAATTGACGAGGGACTCCTGGAAATTTGACATTGATTACAAAGAATTAATATCTATAGACACGATCGAGTCAAAACCTAAACTCGATCTTTGTCGTGATTTGCAAGCGGAATATGCGTGAAAGCCCTTGAACTTGAAGAAAATTTCACCTTCAAAAAAACCTGAAATGTCATTATCATTCTGATGCTGACACCATGTTGCAGCCTCCTACAGTTTTTACTTTGACATTGGCTGATCGTGATAATTGTTTCTTTACAGTACAGTCGATCTACTCATTGCTTTTCGAACGATAGATTTAACAGAATCAGCTTCAAACATCATGTATTGCTTGCGACGTTATTGCTGTGATGTCTGACGGTCAGGCGTGGCTCTCTGTACCATGATGTAAGCTGATGCAACCCATGACGTGTTACTCATGTCTCTGCCGATGGCATTTGGACCAAGCTGAAGAACGGCGACATGCAAACGATGACGAAATGTTTCCTTCGTAATTTATCTGCTTACATAAACAACTATTTGAGAAAATCTGCACTGATGTATATACTGTAGAATAAATGATGAAAGGGTAGACTAAGATGTAGCCTACGGTTCGTAATCGGTCAACTCGTCTGTCTTCTACACGATAACACTGTAAGAAGAGAAGAGTTGACTCGTTCAGTTTGTTATGCATTTCGGATGAAATCATAAACAGAGGAGTTGTGCAGGTCAAGTTCACAATAAAACTTGCAGATCTGCATGCGAGTTAGATTCAACTGCTGCATCGATCGCAAAAGAAATTTCGTTGTTGACCGGTCATAACTTTTCGTGAACATTAGAAAGAGAAAGGGCGTGAACGAATGTCGATTGCGATGACCTCTTAAAGGAAATGCGAGGAGTAATGGAAACTAGTTATCGACAAGATTGACTGGTCTTATTTAGTATTTATTTTGAATAAGAATGTCGTTGAGAACATCAGGCGAAATTTATTGAAGAAACTTGAAGTAAGAAAAATTAATCAAACCTCGATTTCATTGTGAAATCTTATGCGTTAATGACGCTGGCAGTATGCCTCAGATTTTTATTCCTTCCATTAAGCTAATTTATTTCAGCACCTATTAAAGTGTATGAGCTATTTGAAGCATCAGAAGTTAAGTCCTGTCGTGCATCAGACTATACGTGCTCTTCTGAACAAAAAAGGAAGATGAATTCGAATTATGAGCAAATAGTCGATCTATGGCATACAAATCATTATAATGCATCTTCGCTAAAGGTCAATTTTACCAAGAATGCAAGATCGTGACACAGTTTGTCCAAGTCATTCAGTGCAGCATCTCAACGGAAAAATGACATTTTGGTAAAGCTCGTAATGTTGAATAGGATAAAATTTTGTCGAGGTAAGAAAAGCGGATTTGACGAATGATGCCAAAATTTCATGGGTTTAATGCAGTGGTGGTCAACCAATCTGGGATAGCCGACCACCAATTTTAAAAGGCAGTATCAGGCTTAATATTCTTTTATTACGTGCTCTTAAGTGCAAGAAGCACTTAAGGGTCTGCTATGCCGCACGTCCATATATAGTGGTCGTATTACAAAACAAAATTTTATATGTAAATGTATACAACAGTAGTGCACGCAACTATTTTGTTTAGTATTAAGGAATGATAATTTGCTTTCTACAATTCATGTGAATATTGAAGAGCGAATAGGCCTTAAACAAATCATGGAAGTTTTTTTTTGTGTCATGACTGACATTCCCTTATTTCATCCACAAACAGCGGTCTGTACCTGTACAGTGCAGTTACTATCCGCCTGAAAGCCATACAAGATCAAATTTATTGTGATACAATTGATCATGCCACATGTACCTACATGCGAGTGCATATGTCACCCAAACATAAACGGTCTTCAAAAAGCGTGAATGGGCTCCACAAATGGTAGCCGTGTGCTAAGGTCAATCGAGTACAAAATGTATTGGGTATAGCAGTATGTAATTTAGCAAGAATATTTGAAAAATTGTTCACCTGTCAAGATCATGCGATTGGATTCCTCCATTCATAGTCTGAGCTACTTAATGTAGCCTCTTTCTAGGTTCATTAAGGCGTAGTTTATTGCGTAGAGAAACCTGCTCAACAGGGCATCGATCATACATGTTATGTGACTTCGCATAAACTCGCGCATGTGATGACCATTTTGCGTTTATGCGAGAAGATATTCATTACGACAGGAACATGGTTGGATATTTCGAATTTTTGTTTATTGAGCCATTATATTACTCATTTAGTTGTCAATAAATGGTTTTGCAAATTCTAGAGAGGATCCCTCACCCTTAGAAGCACCATCCAAAGGTCGAAGTCGGAGTGACACTTTCGGAGAGTCATTTTCACATCATCGATTCAAATAATGTCCTCGGGCCACTTTAGATATGAGAAGCGGTTGCGGGCCCGCGGGACCGCGGGCCAAGCGTTGCCCACCACTGGTTGAATGTAAATGCATATTAAGATAGGTTAATGCGGTTTCAATACAAATTGACGAATCGTTGTATGCACAAAATCATCCATAAGAAGCAACTACTCAACAACCGCATCTATTCAGAGCCTATCCTAGTTCATTCATTTTCAATTGATTGTAAATTTCTATATAAACTGACTTTATTGTGCTTTATCTCAATGGACTGAAGATGGTAACCCACGAAACTTGTTTTCTGCGAATAAATTCTGATCAAACCTGAACAAATAGTCAAATGGCAAACTTTCATATTTTTTAAAAACTAATTCGTAATATCTATCAAGGGTGAGACTGCTTTATTCGATGAAAAGGCTAAATTGTGAAAGGGATCACATGCTATGACAATTGACCTGCTGAAAAGCTGTTATTTTTCCACTGCATAATAGTTGTGCATAATCGGATCTACTCTCTTCAGGCGATATTTTTCCATACTTAGATTCATTTCAAAAAAAGTTGTCAAATGTATTAGAAGATCGATTGATTTGCAAAAGATTTTATCAAGAGACGAAATAAGTCGTGAAATTCATGTCACTGTCGAAGTGAATTTTAGTGAACCATTCCTCTCTCCCTCTAATGTCATGGTTATTTATTAGAGCTCCGACTTATTGGATCAATTTCTCAATTTCATTGTTTTGTTTCCTTTAGTGAGGTTACATGCCATGTTTACTAAGTGCAGACGTTTCTCAATCGATTGGTTCCTGTCTGCAAATGTTGCACTTGTACACACGAATTCAATCAGAGTTTTATGAATGATTAAATCGTAAGCCATGCTTCAATAATGAAAGTTTCAGCGCATTTTTCAAGAGAATTCCTTAACACCTGATGGCACGGGCACTAAAGCGATTACAATTCTTTAAAACCAAGCGATCATAGAGGCAGCTGAGGAAACCTACTGCTTCAGATTGTCAGGGATAAATGTTGAATGCGCAGATTGTAAACAAACATGAACCCTTTAGATTACAATTGGCACCAGAGTTTGAGGTCTTCCGGAAATCCCAGGCTTCTGAGATTTAGGGATTCAACGTTATTTCACTTCATGCAGATTTTTAAGTGTATGATTATTTTTATTTCGTGGACTTTTGTGGCTATGATTCGCGTTTTTACACGCCATAACTTAGAATCCTGATGAACTTTTTTCCTGAAGAGATTTGACAATTAACATCATGTGATGCGCAGAAATTCTGTATCCATTGAAAGACTCAATTTAAGAATCAACACTTGTGAAAACCGTGGACGTATCCAAGATTTTCAGAAGGGACTTTCAAAAATTGCTATATTACGTTTGAGTTATGCCGCTAGATCGATGTTTCAGTTTTGACATGTAGCCTGCCTGTATTTACGAGTATAGTAAGTGCCTAAATGAGATGGAGAAAAAAAGATTCTTCATTTTGTCGCAAAACAGGGAGTTTTGGCGAATCAAATGAATTTCCTTTGCCTGCTTTTATCACATCTTGGCGGCCATAAATACATACTCTCTTGCAAGATGAATTTTATATTTAGGGACACTCCCTCCATGACTTTTGCGTCTATCTTTAATTCCTTTATCTGATGATGTTTGCCGAACAGCAACCAAAATTAATCATATTTTTAATTAAATTATTACACGGTCATTAAAACCTTGTCTCTTCCTCAACCATTTAAGATAAATGACTGGTCAAGACATCTTCAATCACATATGAGTGGATAATAATTTGAGAAATCCGACGCGGATAACTTCTATATGGTTAAGCAGGTTTGGAAATTTTGCAATTAAGAGTTGCTCTCTTAAGCCGTGAATTTCGATCTCAAAAAAGGGGAGTTTTGAGATATATTGTGTAATTGAGTATTTGATTTAGAGGATTATCTCTACTTGATTTAAAACACTTATAAACAGTTTTTGAACACTTAGAAGAAGGTAAGTTTTAGAAGAGGTGGTCGTCAGAGACAAGTGGTGCAGTCTTTGAAAACCTGTATTACGAAACGAATTCACCCTTTGTACCTCACAACAAAATGGATGTTAGATTATTTTATTATACAGAATTTTTCACGAGAATTTCACCTCAAAGTTATTAAAAAATATGTTATCTGATAATAGTTAAATAAATGAGGTACGAGATTCTCTGTGAAAATTGATTGTACATACAGGAGTTGATTGGTGATTATGCGAAGTATTAATGCCGAGGAAAGCTTTTTGAGTCTTAGCTTAGTGACTGATTGGCAATAGACGCCTTCATGCAACTCTTAAGCAATTAATGTGTGCTTTCACAAGCACAATTTTTCTTATTTCAATTTTGTCAGGACACCGGATGATGTAATCTTTAGAAATTAATAGAATATCATTTTTTGATAATCGTTGACGTGTTTCATTTTGAAATACATGACTAACTCTGTCATCGGTCGTAGGTTACACGTACTACGTCCGTACATGTATAGTGTACGATCTGTAACTACTTTATGCCAAAGTTACTGTTAAAGTAAGTCATTGTTTTGGCATTATTAGAATTCTGGCTATTCTTCAGCCTTAACTCCCATGTTTACGCAATAATAGTTTGAGGCAATCTAACTGACCTTACGACCGGCAGTAAGTTCAAATTGGCTGGACGATGAAGTTTCTGTCACATCCGTGACTGCTCTTGGCGGAAATTTCCGCAATAACAACGCAACAGTTTCATCTATCTTTGTTCTCAAGGACCGAATTCACATCATTCATTGTAAAAATATTGAGACTACTCTTAAGTATACTTGATAAGTAGGAATGCACCGGTGTCCTGTCTGTTTGCACTTAATGATACTGAGTGTCATCCTTTTAGATTTAAATTAATGAGGATCAGCCAAATGCAGAGTTGTAATCTGTCTCAGTGCGGATGTGGAGGCTTCATGGAGAATACACATCTGCAGACAGTGTAATACTGAGGCAATGTGCCACGCGAAGCTATAAAGGAATTTCGTTGTCAGAATTCATGTTGTCAGGTGTTATGATATTCTCCCCCCCCCCAACCTAAATTGCTGGCCGGAAGAAGTATATCTGGAAACCGCTATTCCCCACTCGGAAAAAGAGAGAAATAAATTCATCCAGAAGTTACTGCTGAAAAATTTATGTCAGTCTAAATCGCAGCAGAGATGGAAAGGCAAACTAAATACAGTCTCCTAGAAGCCACAAGACTCGATATCTCAGCAATGTGTCTTCAGTTTGAAACTCAGTTCAAGATAAAGAAGGAGGGAATTGAATAACACAGAAACTAGGAGTCAGCTTCCAAAAACTGCAACTGCTTTTCTACCGGAAGTAGTACATTACACTTCCGCTTGGAAGAGAGCTGGGGAAAGCACGAAGAGCAACACCGGTCCATTCAATGATTTATGTAAATTCAGGGAATCCTAGTTGGTCGCTGCGCTCCTCAGGAAGTGACACCCTTGCAGATTCTGACAAGAGCTTTACATACACGGGCCACTGTTGGCGCATGTATAGTTATTCATCTCAGTTTATTTTTGTTTCTCCCTAAGGAGAAATCTCCTGCCAAAGAGTGTCCGTCTTTACAAGGAATCCTACTTGGTCTTGATATCTGTACACAGGTTGTTTAATAGATGATATCGATTACTTGCACTGTCGGTTCCTAATTCATTGCTTCTGCGATGTTAAGTCATTCTTCCCATTTTCGGCAATTCGGTGTGCATCTATTTCTCGTAGAATTTGCTCCATGCCTTACAAGTGCAGTGTAACTGGCTGTCGAACTAACTATAAAAACAACTCATCCGACGATAAAATCGCCTTATACAAATTCCCAAATCCTGATTCTGATCAAGAACGGCTGCAAAAATGGATCCGCAAAATTCCCCGATCGTGGTCCGATCAAGACATCAGCGGTTTGAACAGATCTGGCAACAGCTATCGTGTGTGCGCACTTCACTTTGATTCTACGTGTATTATTTCAGAATCTAATGATACAAACTCAACGCGAATGAAAAAGAGAGCCTCATCATCTAACCCTCTGTCTCTGAAAAAGCTTTCGTCCTCGGCGATTCCGACGATATTTCCGAATCTTCCGTCGTATTTGAGTGAATCCGAGATGCCTACGAGGGGTACTTCGAGTTCGATGTGGTCTCGCCTTGCTGCTGAACAAAACATTTTGGATACTTCGGTGAATTATTTTTTTGATAAAGATAAAATAGCATCGATCGCCGATATGAAAGAATATGTTCTTCCAAATCATTTGAGTCACTATGTGAAAGTAATGAAGGATGATAATTGCTATTTTCATGACATTGCAATTTCTTCTGATGGTATACCTCAAATTGTGAAATCTCTCTGCATTGGTATGGATCTTAATGTGTCAGCTGTGTATGACGGTGTCATTCAACCATCCATTACGGAAGATATTATTCGTTTATCGAAATTGGACTCTTTTAATCAGTTGGAGAATCTTCTTTCACGGTTGAAGAATGTGCAGGGTGACCTTGAACATGATTATCAACATCACATAATGAAAGTGATCCCTCACATAGATCAAGCCATATATGCTGCCGAACAGAGTGATAATGAGAAAGTTTATTCCAAACTCAGTTTCCTTTTGGAACAATTTCACCTCATTACTATGAGAAAGCCGAATTACTCCTCAGAACTCCTATCCTTATCTTACCTCCTATTCAACCATAGTGCAAGTGCGTATCGATTTGTACAAGATAGTGATTGTTTGACTCTTCCATCTGCCCGACATCTTCTAAGATTATCGTCGAATATGAGTGCAAGTATGTGTGATGATTCCCTTATTTCATATTTGAAATTGAAAAGTGACCAGCTTACCACGAAAGAAAAGTTAGTAATCGTTAACATTGACGAAATTCACTCCTCAAAGAAACTTGAGTTCAGTGGTGGCCAATGCTTTGGAATTGAATGTCACTCCAATGGCATTGCCAGAACAGTTTGTACTGTTTTGATTAAGTCAATCTGTACAAAGTATCAGGAGGTTATCATGATGGAGCATCTCAAAAATTAGACACAAGCAAACTACATAACCTATTAATGAAATCGCTCAGACTTCTACACAACAGCGGCTTTATGCCAGTTGTTATTTCAGTTGACAACCATCCTGTTAACAGAAGCTTATTTGAAACAGTTTTGTGTGATGGTGAGTTAAAAACGCACATTGTTAATCCCGTCAATGGTGAGAAACTGTTTCTTCTTTTTGATCCCGTTCATAATTTCAAAAACATTTACAACAATTGGTGCACTAGAGGTGTTTTCAAATTTCCTGATATGCATGATAACTCGAAGTTTCACACAGCCGATTTTTCAGACCTTATTGACCTCTACACTACTGAAGTCGGTAGTCCTACTCACATTGCCTTCAAACTAAATCAGAAAGTATTGTGTCCCTCGAACTTAGAAAAGACTAATGTGTCACTTGCTTGTAGTGTATTCGACGAAACTACAGTATCTGCAAGCAAATTTTATCAGCTCTCTGGTGGACTTATTTTTTTCTCGAATTAATCACTGAGTTATGGAATATATGGAACATTAGATCTTGTACCAAAGGCTGCCATAAACGCATGCCAGAAGCCAATCCAATTCAACCAAATGACAGACGACTATCAAGACTTCGAGACTTTGCTACTTTCTTTGAGAACTGGCGTGAAGCAAAGTCGCCAGGCTTAAGCAAACAAACTTTTCTTGCAGTTTCCAGTTGCTGTAAAGTCTTGGCAGAGCTATCTGAATTTCTTTTTACACAATACGACTTCAAAACTATTCTCTTAGGCCGCTTCGTCAGTGACTGGATTGAAAGACGCTTTGGAGTCTACCGCCAATTCCACGGTGGAAATTTCTTCGTATCTGTGCGTCAGATATTTGAAGCTGAAAAGAAACTTCGAATTTCTTCTCTGCTGAAGTATCACGGGTTCAGTCTCCGTGATCTAAAACAATTCGTCAGTGATGACGATAACACTTCGTTAGGAATGAGCATTCCACGAATACGAAGTTCAGACATTGATTCGCTTGACTCAAATGACCGGAATATGATAACTTTTTTAAGCGGATATTGTTGTCATCTGTTGATAAAATCTCCAAGTAATACCTGTAGTGAATGTAAATCCTTGTTCATTGACAGTAGTAATACAAATTCACAGATCTGTGACACTTACAAAGATTTGAGGAGAGTGATTTTGACTTGTTGGAGCTGAGAAACCGCGGTGGTCTGAAAAAACCAAGTTTCTTAGCCTTTTCTGTTGTTGAAATTGCATATTATGTTTTCGCAATCATAAAGAATACTGAATCGGTTCATAATCGATAATTTTATTCGTCCACAGTTGTAACGCTTTCGTCTCAATTTTGCATTGAAACAATTTTACAGTCACCGGACTTGAATCAGTTGTTAAGAATTTCGTGTAACTTGAATCATTCCACTCATGAACTCATTATGAGAATACTGCGTCCTGTATTCAATACCTTCTTAAAAAATTTTATGAAAGAGCAGAATGATCGCAGCTCAAGAGATTTTGAACAGTTACAAAGAAAAAAGTTGAAATTGTCCTCAGCAGTGTAGGCTAACTGAATTGCGATAGGAGGTTATTGCATGCGTCATGACCTTAATTTGAAATTAAATATTTTCTGACTTGATATTGTTTTGTTATAAATCTTAAGAACTTTATAAAGGAAAAGGAGGAAATAAGCAAAATACACAGAAAAATTAGTGGTCTGATTCCCATTCAGTTATAGTTATATCTACATGTATCATGCTTTCCTTAACTGTGATATCTTATTGTCATATTTTGAGTTATCTGAACACATTTCGCTAAATTAAAAAGTTGGTGTTATAATAATATAAACAATCGGATACGCAAAGTTTAACTAGGTATAAGGGAAACCTAAATTCACGTCTCTTTCGTGTGCTGACTGAGGGAATGACAGAGAGGAAAATACAGGGAAACTGGCCCGCGTGTGTAAACGGCTGTCAGGCATGTCACTTCCTGAGGAGCGCAGCGACCAACTAGGATTCCCTGGTAAATTATATCTTTTTGGGTGCAACAAAATCAATTTGTACCCGAAGAAAATATTGTTCGATTGAATCCCGTGGTATTTGCAACAAAGTTAATTTGCCCATGCGACTCACACGCGTTCGGGCAGCAATGCACTGGAAACTGTAAAGTGTTCGTTCGGATTTATCTTGGTCTCCGTTCTCATTCAAATTTCTATGGTTGAATAAAGTCTAATGGAAATAGGCGCTCATGATTCTTCAACTGTTAATAATCAGCATTTGATTCAATAATCTGTGAGACTAGCTATGATATTTAGGAGATTTAGAGAAAATCAAGATGTTTCGGGTCGACCTTTCTCAATGTGCATGCTGAAAATAGACGTCCAATAAAATCCTTTTCGATGTAGGTGTCAGCGAAGGCATTATTTATATTGCTATCCAATGTTTGCAAAATTTAAGCTTGACAATCGTTATTTTCTTGTTAGGGACCAGAAGGACAACGATCATCGATGCCTCGTCTAAGTCCCTCGTCACTTTCATCGTTGGTGGACGATAGAATCCTGGCTTTCTTGATGAAGCAGCAAGCTGAGGCTGCGGGAGCTCTCGTTCCTCCGATGTCAGCAGACTCAGAGGTGGCTGCTAACTTTCCATCCACATCCTCTCATACCATGAGGGTAATGTCGAATCTGGTAAGTGATTGATCTTAAAGCAGCATTGTTTTCAATCGACGTTCTCGTAGTTTTGAAGAGTGTCTATCAGTTCGCTCAAAGTCCAAATAGAGGATACTTTTTATTGCGAATTTTCACTATCATGACGAATAAAACCGATTTATCCTGTTGAAGTTGTTTGGATGTTGTGGTCGATGCTCATTGACTTGTGTGTGAGAAAATTTGACTGTCAAATTGGTGCGATCATTTACATTCGATGATACGATACAATAATTTTGCATTCAATGGGTCAATAATATATGCAAAAGAATATGATACCAATTTTACTGGTGCAGCTTCCGATACTTCAGTGGTAGCAATTATCATTTATTTCTAATATTACACGGAATGTTATGTTAACATTCTGTAACTTTTATACTGTAAATTTAGCAAGGTATGCCATAATTGCTGAAAATGCTTGGATTGGCGAAATAGTTGCCGATGGTAATTGACTGGTGTAGTAAAATAGTTGAAAGTAACTATTCATGCAACCAATTTTGTCACCCAAAACAACCCTCGTCATGCCAAAACTTCGTGTGATAGGCTTCGAGCCTCGCAGCTAGTCTTTTTTGTGTACCTTGCAACCTTTCCCGTCTCCGCAAATGCGGAAAATTGTAATAACGAAGTTTGTGAAGTAGAGAGAAATTTTCACTGAATTCTCGACCCCTCGTTGTACTATATGAAAAATTCTGTGAAAAAGCCTAAATCTAGCAAGTACTCTCATTTGATAAGGATTTCATGATGATGGGGCCTAAATAGAAAAATTAAGTGAATAAATCCATATCAATATATTCACGAACATACGTATGAACGCTAGACTTATGTATGTTCTATCGATGGTCATGTTCAGGGAATAGTCCATCCTATTGTTTAACAAATCGTGATAACATGCTCTTGCGGCTATACTTTTGTTGAGACGAATCAGCAATTCTGCATAGGTTTGTTGATATTTTTCATTTATTTCTGGGATGTAGGTAACGCCGTAAAGTTCTCTTATATTCTCCAGTACTTTTTCTCTGGGCTACTATCTGTACACAATATTCAAACCGCGAGGCCCACTAAATCTGACTAATGTATTCATTATTTTTTTCTATTTGGGGCCCCTTGAAAATATGAATTTTCGCCGGGGCCCATTACCCCATTCTTATCGCCGATACATGCCCAATCCAAGTTAAGCATCATCTTTGAATTAAGCGTCGAATGTCCTCTCTCATGATCAAGCATCCTCACCAAACATATGTAAATCAGGGTTCCCACATATCCGGGAATTTTTGAACACGATAGTTCAACTTCCATTGCATTGGTGGGTGTTAGAGAAAATATTGGGGAGGGGGGAGCGGAGTTGTCATTCCTAGAACTCAGCGCAACTCAGCGAGACTGTTGGAAGAGCTTAAAGCGTCAATGCCTGCAATTTTATTTGTAAATCCATAATTTCTTTCTTCAGATGCTTTTTGCGAAGACTCTGAGGTCATTTTGAAGGCCTACATTCCGTTTTTAGAATATGTCCCAAATTTTTCTGCTGTGATGATTTTCTATCTTCATTTCAGTATAGATTGAATATAGAAGGACCAATTCCACATGAGGTCAAAAAATTTAAGTATTGTAGTTTACTTCGACTTACAGCAAGTTTTGAGTTGTCACACTTACTTTACGTGTTTTTATTCATGACTCATCTATCTCCCACTAAATACAATCTCTGCTGTCTTTGTTTTGAATGTTTGAATTAAAGTCGGGATGTGATTAAGATCAGAAAACAATAAACTGTCACTCCGAGGTCGTACTCCGTCTAGACGATTCCCATGCTTTTTTGTCCATTAAAACAATAAATTTGCTGAGGGTGAGTTGTTATGAAATTGAAAAGTGAAAGTGAGTGTTAATGATATTGAAAACAAGAATGTGTATTAAAGGGCCTGAACTTAATTTTGATTTTGAAAATCTAATTCTTATCTACTTCTATTTTTAATGTGATCGATCATTTCGAAAATGATAGGTGCTCACCGTCTGCATTTACTGATTTGTATCGTGGGAACATCACATCCTTTAAAATATATGAGGGTTGGCTTAGGGTCCCTTTTTCTCAAAAATTGAAGTTATGAAGTGAAAATTAATTACCGGTACTTGAAATTATGCAAAATGCTAGTTTTTACATATTCAAAACTTGAATCACAGTACCGGGTGTAAGCAAGGAAAATGTATTTATCTTTCACTCTTTAAATTTCAGGAGGGGGACCAAGCCCTTGTAAGCCAAACCTTGTATTTAATATCGTGATTCATACTACACAATGGCCTCTAAAATTTTTGCACTGGGATTAAGAGTTTTTTAGCAAAGTTCTGCATTTGGAATTGCACATTTGTACTATGATACATTATTCTTATACATAGCGCGATTTTATTCTTAAATGTCTGAGCAATTCACAACTTATCATGCTGTATTGTACATGAAGCTCATTGAGTATTCATCTGTAGCCATTTAAAATCAGGAGAGCTATCTCGATGATTTTACTTAAACCCCTTCCTATTCGCCAATAATTCAGATTGTCTATAAGTCTGTTATAATTCACTAGTCATTAGTCACTAGTCATTAGTCTGCTACGCTTCATTTGCATTTTTACATGAGATAATAATGTTCTACTTGTATAAAATGACCATTTGGTATTTTTAATCAACTCGCATTGCACTATCATTCACCAACGATGTATCTTCAAAATGTCAAATGTTGAGCATAAAGTCAAAATGTCATTTGATCCGCGTATGTGACAGTGACCTACGCAATCAGTGTCAAATTTTGTGTGAAATAGATGACTAAACGTAATAAAAGTAACAACTAGTGATGGATACAAATGTATTGAATTGTGAATTTACAGTAAAGTTGAAATAGTTTCGCAATCTAAGGCTCTTATGATGAATGAATGAAGCTTTAGCGTCATTATTCCCCTACTAGGGGCTTGCTTAGACGGTGATGACATGGATTGACGTTTCGCACTTGTACTCTAATTTATTGATTGTTAACACTTTTTTGATGCTTAAAGTCCTTCCTGTCGACTTGTGGCACACTTTCGGGACTCAACGTGTAGATTAAAGTGATCGCTAGGACAAGCTCTTGACCACTGCCACGGGACGACCTCTCTGCTCTTCCGTCTTAAAAGAAATTTAAAATTACGAAATTTTGTATTACAACTCATATTCACAACAAAGCTTTTGCCTTTTAGTATGACGATAGAAATAGCATCGATGAAATTATCGTCGCTTATCTCAAGCTCCACCCCTATCTGCAAAATTTAATTGGCTTGTTAAGCTCAATCTTTTGTGTCGGGATTCTTCAGTGAATCAGATAGGAGCTGATGGTTATCAAGTTTTCAATTAAAAAAGTATAAAATTTGTGCTTAACGGTCCAAGATTTTCAAGATTACCCAAGTTTGTGGAAAAACTTCAAGGTCACACCCATCCCAAGTTTTTGTCCAACTTGAATGTGAAAAAGTTCTTGACGATGATTCTACTTCAGTAAGGTTGTAGAGGCGTTCGCAACAAACTGCTGATAAATTGATTCATTGCATGCACTTCTAAGTATAGTAGTAAATGTAGAAATTGCATCAAGAGCTTGGTTGCTTAATATAGCTAATCATGCTTCATAAATCAATTACTATTAACTAAATTAAGTAGTCAATGATGGTTTACTATCTTCCAACTTGAGATTAATTACTATCAAAACTCTATCAACTAGTTGGATGCTACACAAGAATGTCATCCTCCATTCCTAGTTAATTTTCCAGGATTTTCCTTAACTGGCTGCTTGCTGTTGCTTCAAAATGTGCAAAATTCTGGTGGTATATTGCAATGATATCACTTAGTATTAAACTGACATGCTTGCCATCATATGAAAATAAAGAATTTATAGTAAAACCACAATCTGCACATTTCTCCTGGATGGTTAATTTTAAAAATTGCAGTAGGTACTTCTATTCTACCCACCCACACACACACACACACACACACACATTTTCCATTCCAAATTTGTCAAACTTTCGTTAAACTCAGTCACATTGGATTTAGAGTAGTCTTGATCTATCACTGAGTGATAGTACAACACTAGTGAGAAGTCTTACTTGAACCCTGGAATGAAGGATTGGTCCCTTGCATGCTCAGTTAGAATACAAGGTACAACTGTGATCATGAACTTCATGGGATTGTTGTCTACAGTGAACGATAAAGCAAGTGCTGTAAATTTTCTACAAACCAGAGGAATTTTACACGCTCAGCACTTTTGCGACTGCACTTAGGAGCAAGCGAAGATCGCTGACGATGCAGCACTCTCGGGAGTGGGCAAATGTGTGGAGGGGGAGAATAGAAGTACCGATGGTACTCCTATTCTCCCCCCCCCCACATTTCTGTTGTTGACACCCGGAAATGTTGAATCGTCAACGATCTTCTCTTGCTCCTACGGGCAGTCTCACTAACGTCGCATAACGTTGAGTGTGTAAAACTCCTCTTATCTGACTTGTAGAACATTCACAGCCTCAGAATTAGACAACTGCTCGTCATTTGTCTGTAGACAACAATACCACGAAGTTCATGATCACAGCTGTACCATGTATTCCAACTGAGTATCCAAGGGACTAATCCTTCATCCCGGTGCTTAAGTAAGACTTCTCAGTCATGTTGTAGTGTCACTCAGTGATCAAGTCTGTTCTAAACCAAATGTGACTAATTTCGGCGAAATTTGATGATTTAGGAAAACTTGAAAAATGTGGGGGGGAGAGAATAGAAGCACCGTACCGATTTTGCATACTTTTTTAGAGTCGCCACAAGATTTTCCAACAGCGATACCAGATCTTTATAGAGCCTCATAGATAAATGCATTGCATGCAAAGATGAGGAAATATACAAAAATTTAGAGAGCAATTTCCATACCGGATGCACATGTGTTTATGAATAAGCTACAGAAGCTGTAAATGATCAAACTAAACTCCTCACTGACACCTAATCAGAACTGTTAGAATAAACGAACACTAAGGGAATCTTGATGAGATAATTGAGAATGTGTGTAATGTGTAGCCGAAAAAGTTCGGCAATTTTATAAGGAATGGATGTACAGGTAGTTTGTCTGAAGGGTGTTCAGACTACAGTGGGATAACCAAACATCATGTTGCTGAATGTCAATCCAGAGTTAGGCTACATATACAGCTAAGTATACGTGTGTATTTGCATGGATGGCTTACATTGTGTCCTTACAATAGACGGGAATTTTGTTATGTGTCCAGCCTTACTACTCACATCCATTTTGCATCCGGGATTTTATTTTTTCTCTTTTAGTTGCCATTTGAAAGAGATTTTGATGCACAATGAAACCGTGATCAACATCCTTAATAATATTTTCGGCGAAACTAGTGTTGCAAAGATATGTCCTTTTCGCATAACTCCAGTAAAGGATGCGTTGATGCAGACAGGATTTCGTCGAATGATAAACCGTAGACACATTGGTTGATAATGGGTGATGATAACTGTGATTTGATCTATTTACCATCAGCCGTATTCATAAGTCAGCTATCTTATCCATCGAATTTATTTTTAGAACTTAACCGACAATGTAGACAAAATATCACAGGCGACGTTTCTCTTAGCATTTTGTAGCCTTGATGTTGATGACTTTACTAAACCGCCCATTTCGTTAAAGATATTCAAATTGTTGCGAGCAATTGAACGTACATTTTTGTCAATTCTCAGATTGATGGTCATGGTATATGTAGCCAGGGTTGGAAACGGGCCGGGACCTGGGTTGGCTAAATGATATTGGGTGCGCTATGGAAGATAATTGAAGAGTTTGAATGTAACGCTATAAGCTCCATATTGATAATTTTGAGAAAGCCGCAATACGTGTATTTTATTGAGTCACCAAATGACACACAAAATAATGTTAAACTTCCACTTTAATTGAAATGGTTTGTTCTCCGTTTCACCTAAGCAGCACAAAATCAATTATTTTTAATGCAAAACACGATGAACTGTATGCCATGCTTCAGTTTTGTGAAAACTGTGATAGCTGCAAGTATTCTGCTGTTATATAATTCAAAAAATGAGTGATGCGAATGCTTGTAGTGTGCTATATTTTCATTTTGAATTAACAAATGTTCTTCTTGCACTTACCGTTGGTGACAAATTCACAAATTCGTCAATTTATGAAATTATATTAATCAATTCATCAATGAACAAAATCATTCTTCCTCGATCCAAAACAATCGCCCAGTTGCTTCATTATGTAAACAAAAAAAATGAAAAATAGATATAAAGGCGACTAGACGTCACTTAATAAAGGAAGACCTCTTGCATGACTGTCCTTTCCTCGTTCTTGACAATTTACTACTTTTTACTCTAATTTCCAAAATTTTCAACATCCGCAGTCATCAGAATTTTTAATTCAATGCTGAATAGAATCTGAAGTGCTCTTCCTTAAGCGAATTAGTAAGAAGATCCATCTACCTCTAGGCTATTTCAGATAATTATCGCCTATTTTTCTAATTTCGCGTTTGTCAGCTCTTGCATTAAAATTTTTCAAATTACTGTCAACAAGGATCAAATTCTACCCAACTTAAGTAGTCACTGCAAAAGTGTAAGAACAATAATACAGCTCCGTTTTATTAATGTATTTTTGTTATATTAGTCTTTGGTAATGGAAGTGAATACTTCAATGAACTGCAAAAGATGTAATTGCGTTGCGCTTCATTCCAATGTAACGTAACGAAGATACTTGGTTATTGAACAGATAGATTAGATAGAGTTATTGATGGCTTTGTGACAAAGCAAAATTATATTTGTGATTGTGATTTGTAAGTCTGAAGATAGCTAATCTGATTATGAAAGAATGGTATAGAAGTAGCGATAATCAATAATTCTCTCGATTTAATTTATGTGACTATTTTGCTTATTCGATAGTTCTATCCAAGTGTTTTTTTAAGATATTTAATTTGCATAATCAAGAAATTTTGAAACTGAAAATGGCAGATGACGCACCTGGTTTTGAAAAAACCACTAAACTACTGTTTAAGAACCCAAAAAACCAAGTTTTTAAGAAATGGTTTTTAGATATGCCAACCTTGACCACGACGGGTCTTGTAATCCGGATCGTGTTGTTAGCGCCAATACCCAATGTGAAGGGTACTTTTACGGAAGAGTAATGGTTGCTCTTGAAATGTATACTTTACTTGTATGTGAACTATTGACAAAGTGTCATACATTCATTAGATGTTATCCGGAGTCAGTCATAAATTTAAGAAAAACATGCAGACGATGATCATTCGAGATCGGTCATCATCATCTAGTATCAATCAACTCCCAACTCCTAATACTTGACTTCGCTGTGGATATCTGTAAAAATATTCTTCTTACGTCTGCTTGGATGTCAAGTCAGATAGTTGCCAATTAATCCGACAGCTTACGGGCTTTCACTGACTAGAACTAGCAATAAACCATTTGATTTGATTTTTGACCAAATTGAGTTGATAGGCCTTGATCGTCAGTTTTGATGATTGGTTTTTACTGCTCTGGACGTCTACCAAAGTTTCGTTTCATAAATATAACAATCTGACTGATGGTTATCAGCGTACATATATGTAGGGTTTTCGAGCAGTTAGCATGCTTCGAAAAATCAAATGCGGCTAGACAACACACAACTGGATCTTAGTCATCTAGTGTTTTGGAGCTTGCAAATACGTAGTGTGAAGTTTGAAAGGTTTGTCATGGATTTCCTTGTTCAACCGGAGTGCATTCAGTGTGGATCTTCGTGCAGTGTGTCAAATGATCAAAGATGCAAATCAATTAAGACATTTCAGGATATATGATCACTTAGCGGAAAGTCTCGGTGACTGTTTCGTCTATCTCTCATGTTAACATTGCACAAAATATTGTCTATGATTACTCTTATTGCAACAAATCAAAATTTCGAAATTTCACCTCATGCATTTTGCCTTGATTATCCTGTGTAAAATAGTGCTAAGTTAGCTTCGTGGATGTATAACAAGAATTAATGAGTCTTGCATTGTCAAGTATGACGTCATATTTGCAGACTTAATCTTAAGTGTAAACAGTAGTTAATCATTTCAGCGATTTCAAAGAAGGAACCATTCATCTCCCTTTGACGGTAGCCAATTCTTTAATTCATCAATTTAGTAGCGGTGTAATGACAAGAATTAAAGTGGAATATCAAAGTTTTGATTAAGTGCAATAATAACCTACATTTGCCTGTAAAAAAGAATACATAGACTATGTTGTGCTAACGCTAACATGATAGAGAGACGGAACGGGACAGTGGATGAGACTCTTCCACTAAATAGGCTGACACCATTCTCCATGTGTCAGTGGTCCGCAACTAGAACCCGCTGGTCGTTGAGACAGGTTCGGGTCGTAGGTCCGGGACATTAGTAAGTCTGATCGTGGCTGTTTCTCTTGTCGTTCCTCTCTTGGGCTTTCTTCCTACCATGTTTGCATTTGTCATACTTTGTTTAAAAACTCCTTTGACACTCTTAAATTTCTCTAAACCTCTTTAATAAACTTTCAATTAGTGATTGCACTCCCATGATTGGAAGAAAGTAATCGGGAATATAATCCCGTGATTAAGAGAGCGCGATCCAGGGATCTTGCGAGATTTGACACAATGGCCGAAGTTGTTGCGATAAACCAGAAGAATCAACATGATGTCTTCTTCGATAGTTCTGCGGGTGTAACTGGAGAACAGAGATTGCATGATCCCTCGTAGCTCTGTCGAGCTGGAACGTGCCTTCTCAAGGGCAGGTTGTACTGTCCGCGTGTGAGATCATACCTCAATGATAATTCGTTATCGGACTAGCACTAACTCTAGCGTCTCACAGACACACTGCCAGTTACAGGGGGTGTCTCCCCCAGTCATAAGCAGTAGCACGTAGGGCCAGGAATCCAACAAGAACCAACCCTGACATCAAGCAACCAGTCCAAATTATCGCTACCCCACACACAGACAAAAAGCTAAAAATTGACATATTGTCTCAATTGCTTATTTAGAATTATGCATGCATTTAAAATTGTAAATCATAGGCTACTGTCATTCAAGTTAATTTTCGGAGTTAAGACAATGATATTAACCTATAACAATTTTTTTCATTTATGGCAATGATGTGAACACAGTACGTATTATCGGGATCCCGATTAATCCCGGGATTGTTGCATCTCTGCTTTCAGTACCTCCATCTGGATCTTTCTTTCTGAGCTTGATATAATCTACAGTAGTTCATAGAAGCGAGCATGGTGTCAGAGGAGCCACAGCGTGCCACAGAGAGCAAGAGCTTTGCAATCAATTCGGTTTTATCTTCACATCTAAGCTACATTCAGACTGGACAACAAAGGGTGTCCGGGGACGGATTAGCCTAATAGTTACTGCCCCATGAACATTCAATCTCACTGGCTCTTCTAGATCACTCTTAACAGGTCAATTCAGGTGGGACGTGTTGACCGCTATTTGGAAATAATGAGACTCACGTAGCTAGTGCCTGTTTTCTATTGTTACCACACTTATTTTGGCGACTCTAGCGAGTCACAGTTGACCTCTCCGCCCTGCAACTCGCCAACGTCCTCGACGGCCAAAAGATGTCACGAGACTCGTGAATGTCACGACAACGCCCCGACGTTCAGCCTGATAACCTACAGTTGACCTCGAGATGCCTTAGCCGTAAACAGTTATATGATGACCTCGGCTTCGCCCTCATGTTTGGAAACGCGGCAGAGAGGAAGAGGATGTCGCAACAGCATTGCCTATTGTTTCGGTGACGCGCGGAGTCGAACCTCATGACCAACACACTGAGCGTTTGCGTGTGGCAGGAATATGCGAGCGCTAAGCGCTAAGTTGCATTGATATTGCGAAATGACCTTCTACGATGATGACTTGTAATTGCACGAGGCATTTTTAGCGTTGACAAGTTTGGACGGCCGGGGTCACGTCGCGCACAAAGGGAAAGAGGAAGACTTGTTTGGGCATGACCTTGCGTCTGGCCAACTGATCGCAGACTATCGTTGCAAGTCACCCGAGAGTCATATCCTACTCTGCAGTTATCTTCTCTCGCTCTCTCTCCCAGTTACATCACGCCCTCACGCTTGTATGCATGGGGTCAAGCACAGGTCTCCGTCGCTTCTAATGAACGTTGCTATATTGCTCGTAGCCTCCTCACAATCTTTCGTCATTAGGGCGACAATATTAATGCGTCGACTTACGTCATCCATTGCATTGCTGTCGGAATAACATTCTGTTGTCATGCAATTGATTGAATGTGATTTCAAGTTCCGATGTTGATATGACGAAATGTATAAATGAGATTGGCGCGTTTGAACCATTTGACCTCGTCGTGATACAAAATCGATACATGTTCAGTTTTCAAAAACGTAAATCCTCATCGAATGAAAACTTTACCAAATTTTTCGATTCACTCAATTTATGTTATAGTATAAAGTTCAACATCACTTTAGCGTATGTCAGCGGTGTTCAGCCGAATTGGAACAGAAGGCCACAAGTGGCCCGGGAGAGAGATCGCGGATCACCAATTTAAAAAGGCAGAAAATTTCCTTTATTCCGTACTTTTACGCGTACATATACAAGGACTGTTGTACTATACACAGCAGTCGTATGTCTTTATGTGACATGATTGTACATGTAAATGTATGCAGTATTATTGTGCACGACTATCGTAATTTGTTTACTGTTGAGGAATTGTATTTGATGGCCTTTTTTTGTTAATGACCTTTTTCGTTATATGACAATATGACCTTTTCATGTATGTACAGTACATATATCCACCTACATGCCGTGCAATGTAGAATAATATATTTTAGTTATACACCTACACGTCACACAAAAAAATAATAGGCACTCAAAAACCGCGCATAGGTTCCACTAATCTCGTTCGATAATGTCTGAATGCTATCCCGCTGTTCCCCACGTGAAGCTCTTGAGACAATTTGTGCTTCATCAGCAGTGTTGTTTTGTCCTAGATCTTCAATTTTCGTTTTTCGATTCGTCTAGTTTTGTATTTTTGATAAATAATTGATAAATTGAAAGAGGCGTTAGCGAAAACTAAAAATGCCGAAGACGGAAATGTTTTCGAAAATCAGGAAACATAGAATAGCTGCGTGACAAACGTGAGGGATGAAATCTCTGCAACTGTAGCCTATAACTCGTGTTTGAATTAATTGAAGTATATAATTTATAGACTTGAAAAGCTTCAGGTAATCGGAGATTTGCAGAATCCTAATCAAACGATAGAATTGTTGAAGTTATTGTTTGTGATAAGTTGTTAATCCGCCTGAAAACCGACGGATTGATGTTCATTATGTGTTCGCGACATCTTATGCATATATGCATCATATTGATAGCCAATGCATGAAGGCCGCAAAGCATTTTTTTGATACAAACCTCAAAGAGAGCAGAGGAAAATTTCATTTGTATTTACAAACATTTTGTCTTGCCCATCTTGGAATACTGTAACCCTACATTCATTCGTTTGATTGACAAAAATTCCGAGAAACTGGAGAAGATTCAAAGGCGATATTATCACATAATTTGTGGTCTTTATTGTGATTGAGAATAATTCCTTGCCATGCTCTTCCTCCAACGCTGCGATTTTCTGGACATTGTGAGATGCCCTTTTGTAAAACACAAAGAATATTTAATTCATATATGCGACACTGCACATCATTGTACAATAATGCTTTGACTTAGTATGCGATTTTCGCGTTCGTCAACCACTGTGAACATCTTTCTATGAATATCGAATGTGTACATAATTATCATCAACTTAAATTTATCGATGTTTCGTCTCGTAATTTGATCGATTGTTGTTACAAACTGTCGCAAAGCATCTTCTTTACTGTCTGATTTTCATTCCGCTAATAAACGAGTATACTATTAGTATTATCGTCTCGTACTGCTAATGCAACTGTGTTTGCATTTATTCATAAAATAAAATTCGTAAAAGCCCTAAATTTGGTAATACTTGAAGATAGGTATAGACATGCATTAGTAGCTGAAATTAATTGTAAACGTAAATATAAATTGTTCCATCTTGTAATTTCTATATAGATTAAACACTTTCTGAATAAAAATCAACACACATTTACATTGTATTTCAACTTTTCTTGAATGAATTGCCGACTGTTTTCCGTTTTATAAACGGCTCGATCGATGATCTGTGATGTGAAGTCCCTTATCAGAGTTCATTGAAGCTAGTCATAGATATTCGCGAAATTCGTAGTTATTTTTCAACAGAATCTACGGCAATACCGACGTTACAATCAGGTCCCTGATCATTAAAGTATTATTACGCGATGTGTGCCACAAAGTTCCACCGCTTAAGCAGAAGATATGATGATCCGGATTATGCAGACGGTGCCCCAAAACAAATCGAGTTTTGCTTTTGAAATATTTCAAGCAACATCGAGACAGTTTACGAACGATGTAGCCGATTTATCAAGCAGGAGTTATCATCTCAATCAAGTTTATTCCAAATAATGGTACAAATTCTGTTTTGAAACGTAGAGACAAGCAGATGACGCTCCATTCCACATGTCGGAGGTATAAGTTTATCATGAAACAAAGAAATCAGTATTATAAAATGTATGCAAGCATAAAATCAATTGGTGGAAATTGCTATTGAATCTCGAAAATGAGAAACAAGTCCGAGAATTCATATATTTAAGTGTCGCATTAAAAATTGTGGTTTATCAAGGCATTGGGTATTCATGCAGCAACCAGTGACTGATTTTCTTTCGTTCAAATTATGTAGTTTATCAAGTGCATGTAGAAGAGACAGAATCGCTATTATGTCCTGAATATTTCCCTATTTCGTTTAACAAACAATTCTTAACAACAAACAGTTTAACAATTATTTCGTTATTGCGAGTTAGCCCTGATAAAAGTTTCAAATGAAATGAAGAGAATACTTGGATCAGCCATTGTCCGTTTGGAAATTTTGCGATGCTGCATTTACAGTTTTCATCAAGCTGACCGGGAGATAGACTTAAAATAATCAATTATTGAACTTGCTCCTAATAGAATTATTGCACAGCTGTTTTTTTTCAACTTTGAAACAGTTCACTACTTCCATCACTTGACAAGGGAAGCAAACTATTTCCGAGACGTCATCATGAGATTGAAAATTCATAGAAGTTTTCGTCATTCATAAATTGTAACTTTTTCCTGGAACAATGAAAAGTATCTTCAAAAATTCCCCCGACGAGTCTGTAATGCTACGGTTGAATAAAGGCGGACTGATCATCAAAACGTTTTGATTGCAGATGAAAGACGATCCTGACATATCTTCCGATCCCAAACGCGAGCCCTCCGTCCATTCATCGTCCTCGATGCCTGCTGATAGTCGCGAACTGTGCTCTTCTAGTGAACCGAACCGCACGGCTGCTCAAGAAGGGCTGTTTGTGCCGCCGGTTGCTGGACTCAGCGCTTCTCCTTCCCAATTGCCCGGTCTTAGCGGCATGAGTGCCTCTGCGGCCGCCGCCGCTGAAGCAAGTAGGACAGCTACGCAAGAAGGCCTGTTTGTACCCCCTGTGGGCAACGTTAGTGAGCAGGATGCTTTAATTGGACTAAGCACTGAACGCAAGATGATCAATGAGCTGGCTCTCAAAGCAGCTGATCATGCTCAAAGACTGAAGATGTTGGCATCAGCGCGGCAGAAAGAAATCAGTCCGAAGCTGAAGACGGAATTGATGAGTTTTGAGCCATGTAAAGTGTGCGGTGACAAAGCATCTGGTGAGTTTCAAATGCGTGTGTAGATCAATGTTTCAAGATCACTCCGAGGCGATGTTAATGCGCATTTAAGTTTATCTTAAGTTAACCAATTGGTACGGTAAATTGTAGTAATTATGAAAACAAAATTATGAACCTGCTTAGGTTTATAATTTTGTTATTTATTTGCTGAAACCTGCAATTCATTTTTTTCAGTTTTTGAGGATCGTTTCAGTTACTATGAAAATTAGCAACAGAAGAGGATTTTTATCCAATTGAATAGCTGTTTTTTGACAAGAGTAGTTGTTGTACTATGTACGAGAATTGCAATCGGCAGATAGAGCAAAACCAACATTTCTTCGATATTGAAGTGTCTGCAATTATAGACACTCTGCTATAGGGTTGCCACTTTGTCTGTATTTTACAGACTAGTCTGCAAATGCCTGTATTTTTCACCGAGGTCTATATTTTTAATCAACATTTATTTTCGGTAAGTAAGAGAATCTAGAATGCATAATGTGGGTCTATTAGTGGTAAGCATGTAAGTGTAATTTGTGGAACCAAATGATTCATTGTATTATTCTGACGCCCTAATCGCATCGCACCAGATGTATCGCGATAACAATCTGGAAGTATTCTCTCTAAAAGTCAACCCCTATGCTAGATAAAAGATATTAGAGAATAGATGACCATAGAATGTAGTAAAGAATATCTTTATGCAATGCACTCCATAGGAGAAGTATAGCGAACATGTTAGTTATTTTCACTTAAATTAGCTCAGACCCCATTAGCACCCCACTTATGAGGTTATCTATTGATTGCAACACAAATTCATGGCATCACCGCGACAGGCATACCTGTGCGATGCAATGCAGCTCAACATAGCCGAAGTTACTGCTGAATTTTCATCGATTCACGTGCTGTATTTTAGTCCATCTTAATCCGATAATTTGTCTTAGTTCTTTCAGTGAGCTTGATCAATCTCCTCGATTATCTGCTTCTTTAGACAGAGAATTTCTGTTTTGAAAGAAAAATACAGTGCACTCCGGATAAGCGGGACGGTTTGGGAGCGAGATTTCTCACCCGCTTATCCGAAGTTCCCGATTTAGAGGAGTAACAAAGGAGTAACAATGTTCGAGCTCATTTCAGTCTGAATACTTTACCTGACGTAATTACAATGTGAGCCAAATTTTCGCCATTCTATTGATAGTAGCGTTTGTAATGAGCCTGCAGGCTCACAATACCATCCGTTTTAGGGCTTAAGATAAAGAAGCATTTGTCTATTTATTGCATGTATTTGTTAAAGAGTTGTAAAAACACGAACCAATAGCTGAAACTTAATGGTCAGCAGTGAAAGGAAATCAAACTTCCATCTAAAGAAGAAAGGAATCTAATGTCAACTGCTTTTTTATCTTTCGCTACTCGGGGATGTCAGAAGCCCTGATGAGTTCAACCTTCTCTTCAAGACAGAGCGTGAGTTGGCTCGTTGACACACTGCGCTGTGAACCGCATGTAGATGAATTCTTAATAATTCTGCATAAATGGATGAACAGCAATTACTTGTAATAAGTAGATGCATTAGACTGCGTCTTTGTGACCAAAAGAAAAATGAAGGTTCAATCATAAAAATTGCTATCTTTCCCATCCGATGCAACCGTGTCTTGGAGCAGGGAATGATTTTTTGTTACGCTGCAGTGCCTCAGTGCATAAGGACAGCAAGTGGCAAGAACACAAATACTGTTTTGGTTAAAACATAAACGAAAATCACTTAATACAGAGGTTCAGATCCAGTAAGCCAAAAACAAAACTAAATCATTAAAAAACAAAAAAATCTCCTACTTGAACGGAGTGACTTCCGAAGACTCTCTCTCTTAACCGGAGCGCTTTACATGTGTTGGAAATATTTCTTGATTTTTCTCCTGCTTATCCAGAGTGTACTGTATTTTGCAAATTCCTGGAAAATTCGTGAAATTGATGAGAAAATGGCATCAATATAGATAAATTCTTGAGTGGAGATGTCCGTAGATCGAAAGCCGATTTTGCTGACTCAGTTGACCAGCATGTTTTCCTTTTACATGCTTTGATGAAAATCTGCTGATCTCAATCTCACCTGAATAAAAATATGATGTATCATTTCATTCGTCAGCAAGGTAGTCGGAAGGCGGGGTGCCGAGCCGCAGTGGGTCAGTCTGACCTTCGAACCATTTTTAAGATGAATCCGATACGAAAGTCTCATATAAAATGCGAATAGATAACAGAGAGTCGACGGGCTTCTTGGTACACCTGCAACTATTGCATGTCAGACTCCATTAGCTGCGAATATGGGCGGGCCACATCACATAGAGCCACTGGCGGGGTTGAATCTTTTTGAATCTGGCTAAGCTTTGTGCGCAAGTGTAGCCTGCAGCGTGAATGCAAGTAGACATCGCACGCTGGTGGAAAAATGCTTAAAATAATTGTCTCACAGACCTTATCGACTAAAACGGCTTCGAGATTTTTAGTCGAGCCGATGTTTTCTATCTGAGCCTTACCTCGCCGCTAGCCATGTAATTAGGCTTTGCACATATCTTTTGAAGATATAAATATTGTTTTTTTATGATCTTATGATATTTCGAGGTCAGTCGTGCGGTTGTGTGTAATTGGTAGTTGATTATGGTACATCTTCAATTCGAAATTGGATGACTATTAGATCTTGCAAACTAACTTATTGCGACAATAATATGGATATCAGATTTTGCCTATTTTATATAGGCCTAAGATATTCGTCTATAGTTCTGTCTTGTTCTTCAATTGGCTCATTCTTGTGGCAAATACAGGTCATTGGACACACGGCTTCCTGTTAAATACGATATATGAAATATTACATTAATAAGTCTGTGACGACAATGCATTAATCAATTAATGTAACCGGAAAAGATGCGACGTTAACGTTGGTGTGCCCCTGCTCAAGTTACCGTCGAGCAGCTCATGCTTTCATTGGATAACTCGAAATAAGGATCTAATGAAGAGCCAATCTGCAGTATAATGCGGCTAAACCAGCGAAATGTAATCTAGCAAAGCTGAAACTTTTTGTATGCAGCTTTCCGAAAGACTTTGAATAAAATATCTTTTGTGAATGATTAAAAAGTCAAGAGTTTTAATTGTAAACTTTTAATTTTTTGTTTGTAATTGATTTCGGTCAATATGCACTGACCATCATCAGGCAACCTAATCACAAATTCAGAACCCACATTGGTAGGAACAAAAGCTTTCATTAAGTGTAGAATTCTAGACATGTACTATAGAAAAATATGATATATCTTGTATCATATTTTTTGTAAGATTGTTATATATTAGATATTTCCATACTAAATTTCTATGCTTTCTGAAACCTATTGCACCTGTCAATGTGAATTTAGAGTTTGTGATCAGTCTGTCTGATGATGATTAAAGCAAATTGACCAGAATTAATCACAAACAAAAAAAAATAAAAAAATGACATCGAGCCTCTTGACTCACTCCATTATTCACAAAATGAACACCTTAAGTCAAGACCTCTACAAAGAAAAGCATATGCTATTTAGATCTTCAATAGCGGTAGAAAATCGACTTTTCTATATTTGATATGCGGGCTGCTCCTCATTTCGATCTTGTCGTAATGTTTTCATTTCGAGTCATGTTTATTGTAATTTTCTTGATACAGACATGGTTCTTTGAGTCTGTTATTGATTGATGTAGCAGCCAACCATTAAGTCTGTATTTTTGTCCTTCGGAGGTGGAAACCCTGCTCTGCTGTAAGAAAAATCTGATCAAAATGAATGTAGTTCGTCATCCACACCTATTGGCCCTCAAACCTAACAAACAGGTAGCAACTTTACTTCTTATTTTCTCCCTGTTGCCTTGCTTACGCGAGACATTAAATCTGTGCAGCAATTTTGACCATGTTTGTAGCGAAAACGTTGATAGTAATAATATCCTAATGTTGCTAATATTAGAAATGCTTAATATTCAACACACCAAAAAATATCATCTGATTGAAATTTTATTTCTAAATTAGACTGCGTTTTGGATTAACAAGTGATATTCATTTCAATGCTACAACTTATTTTTTTAAGTTGTTTAAGTTTATTAACTTAAGTTAAGCATAATTAAGAAGCGTTTTTACGGGTCATCTGTCATCTTAACCGCCTTTCACTGTTAAATGATGCAATTCAAATAATGATTGACAAAGCAGATAGACTGAGTCCTATGTCTAAAATCGTACCGAATAAAGTTCGCGTAATACCCGGAGACACTTTTCTTCTTTTTTATGGTGGTGTCGACTCTTTCCTTCCTGCAACTGGGAGGGGGTCCAGATGGCCATCAGTTGTCGATTGGGTGGGTGGATGAGCTCCGCACACCTGACAGGGGAAGCTGTACTTTTCTATTTTCCTCTTCGTCCATATTAAATCCGTTGTGATATCTTCTCTTTCAAATTTTAAACCCCTTCCCCTATAGTGTTAAGAATATAATTAACTTAAAAATGAATAAAAATGTGATAAATTTTGAATGTCAGTACCTGGTTATTTATCAATGAAAACCACTTTTATAAAATTAACATAATTTAAAGTGCAATAATGCATAATTCGGATAAATGTTTCGCAACTAAATGAGTAGGACGGATAAAGAGAATGATACTAATTCCTTCAGAGATGCCTACATTTCTTCAAAGGGGGAATACATCAACAAGGTCAATGATAGACAGGCTCCTTACATGTACGTCGATGGATTTTAGATTAAAATATAGAAAATTTTTAAACCAATATAAATGTGAAAAAGACAATATGATCAATTAAGGAATACTTGAAAATTCAAATCGTCACCTTGGTTTTTCATTACAAAACTTTAATCCATCGATTGACATTTTTCTTTTATCATGTTGAAATACTTGATGAAATTACATCCTACATTTATCATCTTATTGTGCTTTCACCGATCAACCGACACTTTAAGTTTCTATGGCCGATGGATCTGTGTAAACTTTTGCCATTGCGACTGAATTTTGAATCACATTTGAACTGCATTACAAATGCATGGATGAGAGAATTTGCAGACATCGATCTGTCTGACCTTTAATTGCAAATTGACGCACTGTCAAAGTTTGCGAATATTCTCTCTTGTCTCTCAGTACTCTGTAGACTTGCATTGTTTGAGCAGTACGGCGTCGTACTGTCTCAGCGAGCGGTAGTGAATCAGCAGGCGGTTCAGTGGTCGCCAAGACAAACTACAAGTCGTGCTGCACGCGGCGTCGCTTCATCGATAATTGAGGAGACGAACAGTTGTGTCCTTCCCGTCTCGTACTCGCTCTCTGCTCCTCAATTAGGGAAGAGCCGGCGCGCTGACTCATCAACTCTTCTCTTTTCAGGACGCCACTACGGAGTCGTCTCGTGTGAAGGTTGCAAGGGCTTCTTCAAAAGGTCGATCCGGCGACAAGTGAATTACATTTGCCGGGGAGATCGAACCTGTATTGTCAACAAAGCATATCGAAATCGTTGTCAGTTCTGTCGACTGAGAAAATGCCTCTTGGTTGGCATGCGTTCTGAAGCGGTACAGAACGAACGGAAACCGACCCGCGTTCAACATCCAAGCCAAGCCGTTCCGAGTCCGTTAATGGAAAATTCTCCGCATTTATCTAAACAGTTGAGAACTGGCATTCCAAGTACATGTAAAACTTCACTTAGTTCCATTACAACTCTGCAATCGCTAATACAAGACAGTCCTCTGGAAAGGCCCTCCAACTTTCCACTGCCTGTCAAGCTGGAGGAGTCGACATCTAACGCTGTAAGCAAATTATAAAGATTGTTTGCATACTACTTATCAACAAAATGTATGCTACATAGAGTGCTATTTTGAAGAGAGAAAATAATCGATGCAACTTCCCTCACTGATTTCTTTTGCAGATGAGCGTAGATGCCAACATTTTGGCTCGAATCCAGGAGCACTTTAGAAGTACTTCTAGCGGCCCAACTCCTCTTACTATCAAAGTCGATAACGGAAAAGATGAAAGCAGTCATCCCTCCATTGAGAGATCTCCTCCTCTTCTCCGTAAGTCCTTGTTTCAGTACAGTTTCATTTTCCGATATTGAATCTTTTAGTGTGCCGAAATAAAGTGTTTTCGATAATGGTCTGCTGAATCGTTTGTGGCCGATTTTGGGCAAGCAGCATTTGAACAATAGATGCACTTTTATACATGTTCAGATGAATGTCTTGGTTATTGTTGATTTGCTTTTAGAAAAATGTGAGTTTTATTATGAATGAGCAAAACATCGATTTCTTGCTTTTGAAAATATTAGCTGTTATTAATTGGGCGATTTCAGTAATAAATTTTACTATGAAAGGTAATAGTCCCGTTACCAATTAATTATTAGATTACTTTTCAGAGAGAAACCGGTGTTACGTCTGATAATTCATTGATGTACAGAGATCAAAAGATGTTGCTTCGCTACTTTTCGCGATGGACTTGATGACTACTGTAAATTTTGGATTTTTCAAATAGAATAAAGCAGTAGCTGCTATTGTATCGCATATTCTCTTCACATTATTCTCTTCATCACAATAAGTTGGCAGCTAGCATGGTACTTCCATTCTCCCCCTCCACACACATTTTCAGAATTTTCTCGCTCCTAATTGTAGTCTCATTTCATGACCACCGTCGCAAAAGCGCAGAGTGTGTAAAATTCCTCTGGTTTGGAAAAAATTTACAGCACTTGCTTTGTCGTTCATTGCAGACAACAATTACACGAAGTTCATGATCACAACTGTAACTGAAATTTGCCTTCGAATCCTATATTCTAGCCAGCATCCAGTGGAATAATCCTTCATTCAAGCAAAACTTTTCAGTGGTATTTGTGCTATCCTTCTATGACAGATCAATCTTATCCTTAACCGAAGGTGACAAATTTTGACGAAATTTGGTGAAATCAGAAAAATTGGAATACATGGGGGGAGAGAGAATAGAAGTACCGCTATCATCCTGCAACTACTCGACTCCTGCTATCACACTCTACTCAGTTGCACAAGCTATAAGTTTAGGTGAAAAGTCCGTTTGAGAATGAGGGAAATTCTACTTAATTTAGAACAAGCTTCGAAAATTGTGATTTGTCTAGAAAACATTTTACAACAAAAATCTTTCAACGGCGCTGGACGAATACCCGAGCTCGAATAGTACCCAGAACTTAAACCGGGCGACTTCTTTGGCCCATATACCTACAATTCGGGTAAGCATAGACTCTAAAATATCAGGCCCAGTCCGGATGGATTCTTAATTTGGGCCAGGTTGACAAAATTGATGCACTTGAACACACAGAAAGAAAAAATCGCACGCGTTAGTTGTTGTAACAAGGAGTCATGGCATTCAACGCAAATCTTGTCACTTCTCAGTTATTTGCAAAATATTTCAATAAATTAAACATTTAATGATTAACATTCGGTCTTGTAGTTCATGACGACTCAAATTGAGCTTTGCTATTACTATTGTGGAGCACAAAAACACACACCGTAGCTGGTTAGTCAACAAATAGTCGGAGGCAAAATTTGTTCCGGATAATTTTTTTCAAATCCAGCTACACGTTTTTGTAAAAAAGGGCATCGCATTTGCCGCTGTACATAGCCTGCATATACCAGATGAACGATTAGCGCGTTCACGATTTATTAAATTGTTTAATGCCTATTGAATAATACCTTTAATTCAAGCAACGGTTGGCTAAATTTCCGCATTAGGTACGATGAGGGATGAATACAGCGCAGTGTGCTACGTTGCGCAAGAGCAGCAGCCAACAAGACTATTGTCTGCATGTCTCGTCTTATTCTGGAGATTGGCACTGTAATCTTGCGATGCGCACACGGCACAGTCGTCGTGTGAGATTAGAAATTTTGATTATGGACTCGATCTACGTTCTTTATGCAGTAATGCTGCTTTATCTTCACAATTAGGAGGGCTTACTTTGTAACCACTGCTACTATATCACGGTTGCACGATTTGGCTAGATCAGAATAATCAGAAAAATGTTAGCAACATTCGTAAGCGATAGACTCATATTTACGCAAAACATGAGCATGGCGTCAAGAACTGAGAACCAGTGTTTCGCCGTACGAACCATCCTGGCATTTGAAAAGTGTCGATCACCTTGCGCAGTGGTATCCTTATTTGAGTATGTATTCCCTTGCAACTTTGGCGAAGATTTGGATATTTAATGAACTCTTTTGACCAAAATTCCTGAAGAATGTCACTTCGTAATCGTTTATCGATCATTGTTCAACATCATCTCCACGTGGTATAGTTGACATTTAAATTGAAAAATGATTCACAGCGTGTTGTTTTACCAAACTTAACTACGAATTGCTATTTGTTATTGTTCCACGCCTCCTGTGGGTTATTCCTTGAAAAAATCGTTCGGTTGTCCTGGTACCTCTGTGATGTTGCTGATTACTTGAATTGTGTCGTTGATTTGCTTTTTTCTACTGTTTCCACTACGATTTCAATTTTCACTGCAATTAATACTGAATCATTTCAAACTCGCTGATAACTCGCAGGTCATGAACTCGATACTCTACTTTACTGAAACGATATTTCTGGTAATAATGTAGCCAACCTTGGTGGCATCAGTTTTCACCAACTCGGTCAGCATGTTTCTACAGATAGCAATTCAAAATTTGAATTTCACTGTTTTAAAAAAAACATGTTGAAAAATCCCCGTAAATTGCATATTGTCTGCCACAATCCTCATTACACCGATTGATTGTGTAGGAAAATTACATGAATGCACCAAATACATTGTGAGGCATGACAATCGGTCAATTTTGTGACTTGGAATCAGTATTAGTATTATATTTCTATTATTCATATAATAGAGCTGTATATGGATATAATAGAGCTGTATATGGATTCTACTCTTAAGTTAAAAACCGCCTGAAACTTCGATCTGAGATACCACCTTTAATTGATGAGGATGGTGATAACATGATTACTGACAGCCAAGAGAAAGCCACTTTTTTTGAATGACTATTTTAGCTAAGTTTTCGTGCAAGATGATGGTTTAACTCCCAACTGTGATCCAAAGACGTCCGAGTGCCTTAACTTCATTATTCATGGGAAGACTCTAATTAAAGTCCCCCGGGTGAAATACGGCTAGGGAGTTATGGAATGTCTTGAAATGTGCCCAACACCGCACCGTTTAACTCACAGATTCTACAGCAATCATCAAATCAGGATACCAATCGAAAAACCGCGTCGACTTCGATTGCTCCAAAGCCAGCCACTGAAAAAAATCATTTGAGCACAAATTTGACACAAATCATTGTTCTCTTAGTTGAGATTGCTTTAACATATCTCAAAGATCGATATTCTGATAGCAATTTTTTTCGCTGGCTCGCTAGCTTTATTCAACTTGTGCTTAGTTACAAGTATAAACATAATCTGTTCAACTCATTGAGTTGCAATAATGAATAATCCAATGCTTCTCAGAGGAGCCTGCTGATAGTTCGAGAGATGGTGTCATTTTCTGTTTCAGCTTTCAACAATCATAAAGTATTAATTATCTTCAAAATTCTCAATATTCATGCACAAATAATTCCATAAATTTAAGTCATAATTAATAATTATTGATTTGTTACTTTTTCAGAGCGAGAGGTTTCTTCTCCATCACCTTCTCGTCAGTCTCCTCGACTTCCTTCGCCTCCTCAAAAGCCGGACATAGTGGACGAAGAAAACGAAGATGGTGACTCCGAAGAACCTGCTTCCCCTACTGGCGAAGGCAAACTGACGATCGCCTTTCCACACGTGGACACAGGAGAGGATGATGATAAGATGAATGGTGCAATGAGTGGCAATGGATCGGATCTGGCTTCTCCATCATCGGGAGGTGACAGAGAGGACTCCGGGCCACGACAAAGATGTCTTGTGCCTGTAACATGTGACGCCTTCTCCTTTGAGGCGTTGCCTCAGCCGACCCTTGTAGACGAACAATGTGTGGTACAGGCGGCCTCGTGGGTTATTTTCCAAACCGTTGAATGGGTCAGTCGCCTTCCTGTCTCCAAATATTTGTCGTAAGTATATTTTATATGCTATCCATCTTGTCAAGAATTTTAGAGTCAGACAGCGACATATCGCAGTTCATCTGAATATTCCTCTCTAATATGCAAATATTAGATTCTGAACTACTACTGTCATGAATTAATCAGTATGTATGAATTCATGATTATACATAACAAGGAAATTAAATGTGCTTACTCCGCAAATCATGGCCTGTAATGACATGAGTAATTCACTTTCAAAAGATGCCCCATTTCTTTTCCTGTATGTAGAAACGGAGTATGTTTTACCGCAATGACTCTCCATATACTTATTAAGAAGTTCACACAAAAAGTAAATAAAAAATTAATATATGCTGTCGATTAACAATCAATTTTATAGAGAAAGAATATCGCAAAAGGTTTCATTGCATCGACATATTTCGCCGGCTCTCTGCGGAATGCAATCCGAAATGACAAGCAATGTATCACATGAAAAAATGTATCGCATCAGTCATGCCATGCTACGTTATATGATTGTCTACTAACCGTTATTTGCATGTGCTCATATCATACCTTGCTTGTCATTCCGGAGTGCATCCCGTAGAGACCCGGCGAAATATATCGGTGCAATGAAACCTGCGATATTCTTTCTCAGAAAAATTAATGAATTATGTTTATAACTGTAAATTAAATTACTGTATAATAGTGTGTTCTATAATATCAACTTTGTCCTAGTCTTTTTTCTGTGTGAACAAAGTAACATCTGAAAGTGATTTATTATTTACAAATGTTTTTACTGTGAAAATGATCAGTTAAAGCGGTTAACCAAGTCACACTTTATCCAGTTTATTTGAAACTTTTCGTTTTTTTAATGAGTTAAGCTGTTGTTTATGCTTGAAGGACACTTGGACTGCACAGTAAAATTTGTGCTAAAATTGCGGCTTTCATGCAGTTACCCAATGCATCCATTCAGTCTTCAACATTATTTTCCATTTCAAGTTAATTCGATTTATAATAATGATGTCTCTAATTCTCGAATAGGAGCCATGATTGTGAAATCCTTTCTAGATTTATCATATCGGTTATTGTATCGGTTATCATATCGGGATTCAATTCATTATTCTTGTGGGCAACGCCGCTGCTATAAGAGGCACGTTCCCGGTGGGTGTAGAAGTTTCGCTTTATGTTTTTTTTAATTTATTATCCTGTATTTATTTTCTTTTGTTTTTTTAAGGACCTTAAAGGATTTTTATATTTTGTGAGCTTGTTGAGTTTCTGCCTATGGTCTAAGGTGTGAGACGGTTATTGCATCAGTCGATTTATTGAAGCCGTAATAGCATCATTATTGTACGTTGTGATAGCTTTAAATCTTCCTTTTATAATATAGCGCTAAATTATTCAACTCAATTTTGATAGTGATCTTATCTTCGTCTCAGACACCCGATATTCCAATAAGAAAAAATAAAATTGATGAACATTCACAAAATGAAGCATCTTGTCATGATAGTTCTATGTTCTGACCTATTAAAATATTCATCGTTTATCTCGCTTTCAGGCAGGAGATGTTAGTCCACCAGCTGAGATCCGCTTGGTGCGATCTCTTTCTACTTTCCGTTAGCCAGGTTGCTGAGAAAATTCATCTTCCTACGCTAACCGCGGCGGTTGTCGATCAAGAATCAAACGCCAACTGTGAAGGTCAGTTTCTCAATACTGTAATCAACAACAAATGTTTACAAATTGATGAAATTGTATACGCAAATCTCTTATCTCTTTTCAGATGGTGATGACAATAAAAAGAATTCTGTTGATATGATAGCTGTAAGGAATTTCTCAGAGAAGATGTGCGACTTGGACGTATCCGATACGGAGTATGCCTATCTCAAAACTTTAGCTTTCTTAGAACCTGGTAAGATTGGAATGTTAGTAAATTTCAATCACTCATAGAGAATTATAGGACTTGAATTTATATTTTTTAGGTTACGCGAATCCATGCGAAGTGGTTATGGTTTCCAATCTTCAACGGGAAGTTCTTTGCGAATTTTGCTCTTGTTGTAGCGTTGATACGATGAGGAGCAGTCAATTGATGTTGCAACTGCTTTCTTTGCGCACTGTGAATCGCCGACGTATTGAAAATAACTTCTTTCCAAGTAAGTTTAAATTATTTTTAACTGACATTGAATGCATTTTCTCCGAATTTCTGTAGACTGATGGTTGCTGGTTCGATAGATAATTTACAACAGTGGACGTCGATATATTGGCTATTATATGGCGAGCATTGAGTTTCTTCTTCGTCTGAATTAGACTCGTCATACGTTTGTAATATTACTTTAAATGACTAGTGCGTCCAATAATGAAATGTACTCTCACTCAGGACTAGGTCTGGTCGCAACCGTCAGCATTCTAAAATGTCCTCCAGACCATGATGTATGCCTGACAAGATTTTTTTTAAAATTAGAATATCTCTTGTTCCGTACCTTTTTGCAAGTAATTTCAAATAAACCTGTGAATGTCTTAGTAGGGCCAGGTCTGAGTTGCAGGTCTTAGTTTGGTGACCCCTGATCAAACCAGACAGCCTCTTGCCTCACACATCAATCAACTGATTTCTAATTTTGATTTCAGATCTCGCGGAGGTGTCCATGGAAAGTCTTATTCCTGCCATTCTTGAGAAAGACATTCTTAATATGAGGTCAGACAGTGAATCCTCGAAGAGGAAGTCTCCTTGCACCAGTTCCACTCCCAACGATGAGCAGGTGAAGCGAACGTGTTTGTCTCAGCCGCATCCTCCTAATCTAGTTCAGGAAGATGAGGTGCGCGCAATACTTCACAGTACGCAGGTGCAGGGCCAATTCATCAGGGCGACACTGGAGACAAGTACGCAACATTCCGTCCCCATATCCCACGCTGCCGCGCTCACAATTCCGGTGAAGATGGAACCACGACAGGCCTGACCTCGCTCTGCTTACTCCCTTTCCCCATGACAATAGATTTGTGAGACATGAGCGAAGTTAATAGGAATTTCATTCTATCAGTCACTCCCTGTGGGTAGCGAATAATCATTAAATTATTTGAATGACATATCGCGAACTCTGATTGAGTGCTCATTCGAAGCCAACGGCACAGATTTTGAAGATGTTGGAAGTATTGACTGTCGTATCACCGTTCCACACAAACACACTACACAATGATCGTCCTTATTTTATATAAGTTGTTTTTTTGAAACGCTAAAACTAATTCATTCGTCCTGAACGGTAGTGATTGGTATTATACCATGCTACTGTTTTCTTGTTGGTGTGATTGTTTTCAACGGAAATTTCATGCTGCCACTTAGTGTCGATTGTGAAAGTGACTACCAGAAACAACTTGGTGTTTTCTGTGTCAGTTAAACAGTTTTGTCTGTAGTTTTACTTACGTCCTATCCATAATGGTGTACACAATTCAAAGAGTTCCCTCTCGTCCGTCAGTTAGCTCCCATTGTCAATGGAGTTAACATTTAGCCAGAAACATTCATCCAGAATCCAGTGATACACTGATCGCCTTTCATGATGTGTTCCTAGAACTACAACTGATTGGTTTCTCCTGTGATTTCCATTCGCTTTCAAATTTTCATTGCGTATTATATGTATTCACGTGGTAGCCTTCAAGGTGTTACGCCATTTCAGAAGACTGAGAGAGATATGCCAGGTTGCTGGTCAACGCCTTGGTCCGATGATATGTAAATCCCCGCCCTTCCTTGACGATTCATGTCATTTAAGATGCGTATTTGGTGATTCAATCGATTTGATCCAAGCATTTGATGCCTTCCTTGTATTTCATTCATTCATTCTGTTGTGGTAATGGTTATTACCTTTCATGTTCGATATCCAAGATTATGGCGGCCATCATGTTTGTGTTTTGTTTCATAATTATTTGTGAAGTAAACGTTCATCAATATATGATAACTTGTGTATATTGAAAATTTCTGATAAATGAATATATATACATCTACACTTGGCTCTTACAATTTTTCAACAAATGGACGGTGGGCAGAAGAACACAAGAAATTCATAGTAATATGAGCTTTCATTATTGACTAAATTTTCTAAGGCAATGATGATAGCAATATTTTTAATAACTGCTGTGTCAATAAGTAACTTGTTATTAGCATTCACAAAAATGTGCCTAAATTTGTTTCTAAAAAAATTTCTCAAGAAAAACTGTGACATGAGAATTGTTGCTGCTTTTGGGACTTTTGAGACAGCCTGGGTCAGTGTAAAATACATGTTTATTATTAACCAATTTATCAATCCTCATTAAGCAAACTAAGCAATTGTATAGGTTGTCCAGTTTACGACGCCCGGATTTTATTTGATGGGAGAACTCGCTATAATGTATGGATTCTGTCAATACAACAACAGACGTGTCTATTGTCATGTTATGACTTTTCAACCAAGAATTTGATGCAAGCATGCTCATACACTGGTTTCATATAGCCAGAGACGAGACGACTGTATCTTGCCGTATCTTGGCTGCAGGAAATCCCCAAATGATTAAAGAAAAGCCACTACACTCAAGAAGATGCACTGTCTGGTGTGGCATTTGGGCTGCTCGTGTGATAGGACCGTATTCTTTTGAGGGTGGTGATGGAAATGCTTTCACTGTAAACGGCTATGACTATCGGAGCATGACAACGCATTTCCTTTGTACCGAACTGGATGACTTAGATGTTGATGATATCTTCTTTCAACGAGATGGAGCAACTTGTCACAGCTCGTGAGACAACTTAGAAGTGCCATAAAAGCTTATATGTCATATGAAGCCTTAAGAAGTCGAGGTACTAATCAAAAACTGCTGCATCAAATTTACACAACGATGGTGACAAACAGAATTATTTACGCCGTACCCAGTTGGTGGGGATACGCGAGCACAGATGATAAGAATGATATGGGTAAATCTAATTTAATTCCACAACATTTCTGTCTTTTCAACTTTGGGTCTCAGATTTCCGTGAAAATTTGCATACGGTACTTATTTTTTACGCTGAACTTTCCAGAGAAATCTAGCACTTTTAATATGCCATTTTCTTCTACATCTCGGTCAGATAGATGTCGAACAGGAAACTCTTCGGCTTCTGCATTTGGGTTGCTGATGAGACTGGGAACTTAGGGCGAATTGAATGCGTAAGACGAAGTGATCTAAATGTAATTGCATACATTATAATGTCCTTTGACCGAGACCCTTGTATTCTGACTGAGATCTTCAATTTTAACGTTATCCTCTGACCGAGATTTTTTATGGTCTCGGTCAGAGGACTCGTGGTTTTTGGAGATTTTGAGAGGGTTAATTAATATAAATGAAAAATTTCTTTTGCACAGATGTTAAGAGCATGGATCCCTCCTATGCCGCGAAATTTCATCGATTCCTGACAAAATTTCTGGTTTCAGCATATATATGAATTTTTGGGAATATTCAAATACTCTGGTCGAAAAAAAGATAAAAATATTTTTAAATCAATATTGCTCACTTGCAACGTCACCAAACTGAATTTTCTTTACGGATTTATAAACTAGCACACTGGAGGATTCGTTTGGTGCAAAACGTTTGATGGAAAAATCAATATTCTTCGAAAAAATGTACCTCGGTCAGAGGACACAAAACGTCTCGGTCAGAGGACATTTTTTCATTGGACAATGGAAACCCAGTGAAAATTCAATGATTAATATCAATTACAATATTTAATTAAAATTAGACTGTCTTAAAGAGCTGATCTTCTACTTTCAAATGATACAAATATTAGTGGGTGTATTTAAATGTAGCTGATCGAAAATCCGTGTTGAAGTGAGAATAATGTAGGGCATGTCCACGAAAATCGATACCTAATAAGTTATTTTCTAAGTTGTACAAGGAAAAGAATATCTGATTAATCCTCTAATATAGCATGATCTCCTATGCTGAAACTATACGGACCCAACAAAATATTAATTTCTTTGTCTTGCAGACATTGTCAAGTACATCTAAAATTTTAAAAAAATAAATTTTTTCCATGAATTGTATGATAGGTTACATATTCCGTTTCTATCACCAAAGTCGTCATTGAAATATTTTTTTCCATCAACTTGTTTGATGATCATAAGATGCGCAACGTCAAATTCAGTATTTTTAGCGTATAAAAAAATTGCGGGATTTTGAAAATAGTTGTCTTTTTCCTGTCCCGTCCGATACCAAACTTACTATTCAACTACGTATTCGTCGAACAGAGAACCAACAAGTCTTCAAAATGCAAAATTATCGCCAAGTACCCATTAGAAAAAACAACAAGCATGTCAAATTTCGATTGCATCTTCTTTTCAAATTAGTGGTATTGGACGGGACAAAATTATAGGTATCGGACGGGACATAACGAATGTGCCGTCCGATACCTTAGGCACGCATGAAACACCCTAAGTTATACACAGCAGCTGCTCATCAGGCTATTTTCTTGATTACACAGCCCTTAATCGATTGCTATTTTCTATGGAAGTGTCCCACAAGAAAAATTCAATTAATTCCTGACGGAAATTATCCGGATCATTGCACAGGCCTATATGTATCGGGCCAATATTCAGAAGATTTTTTTGCCGAGTCCAACGACAATCGATCCTTCATCATATTCATCAACACGTGTATTTTTCATCAAGCACGCTTTTTGTAAGTATTTATTATGAATATCGGCCATTTTGTTTTAAACTGAACATTATTTGATTGAATAGTTTTACGATTTGATAGCCTCTAACTATTTGAGACGAAACTTGCATGTATAATTAATTAAACCCAATCCTGTTATTTTGCCTGGTACCTTATTACTTATAGGGGCTACACTGTGTTCAATAAATGATAAAGAGGCAACTTAAAGTAATTCATTTGATCAGTCTTCATCTAGTTACCTTGAAATCAGTTTACCATAATTTAGCTTATTAAGTACATGTATAATTTAATGAATTCATCATGATGCGCACAAGTAGTGTACATGACACTAAATAAACTTCCTAGTGCTTTCAAAAGCCGTTATGTCCACCATGCTTGTACGCAATTAAAAACGGCTGCTGCAAAAAAGCAACCTTATGGGATTCGAACGCTTGCTACTGGCGCAGCAACGCCAAAGCAGGTAGCCTACCAGCCGCAGATGCACAAGGCTTTGCTAAGCAGCTAACAAAAGTAGTACACATCAAATACTTTGGAGCGGATGAAATTAGCTTGGTCCATGACTTGCTAGATAAGAGATGGGATAGTTCTCCAAATTTGCCTGGTATAAGAGCATGTCACTATGTGAGTCGTATTTCTGGTCAAGTTGTTGAAGTGGACAAATATTCGACGAACGACTGCAATCAAAATGATTTAGGCGGGCGATTCAAATTTGACTTTCGTTCCGGTCAAATAGTCCACAATTATGTCCACAACGGGTTGTTGTGATACAAATTGATGGACGTGCAAAACCGGGGAAGGCATTGAACAGTGCTACAGTAAATTTGTTATTTATAAGATTACGTGTTTGATTTGTAAAAATTGTTATATAGGTGAAACATCTCGCACCATTAAGCCAAGACTCAATGAGCATCATACAACCTCAAGTTCATCAAAATTCTTTCAGCATGCTGAAGAACACAACACCAATATCCGAAATAGTTCATCTTGGAAGATCCTAAAGAGTGAACGCAACAATGCCAAGAGAAAATCCGTAGAGGCCATTTTCATACATAATGAGAATAATTTGATTAATGGTTGCTGCGGCGAGACATTATTACCTTTTTTGAGATAAATTCATTTTTGTATTTCCTTTTATATAAGCTGATACTTTTCTAATATTTTTTGTGAATTATGCTTTCTTGTATTCCACAAATTGATACACAGTGTTTACTATATATAGTTGTTTGTTAATTTTTAAGCCGCTGGTCGGCCTTAAATTGTCTTACCATAGTTAGCTTTGTATCTTCATTTCATAGTTCATACATGTTTTTCTTATCTTTGTCTGTAGTTGATGAGCTGTTCGAAATATTTAAGTAATAATTTTGAATATTGATTTACGGCTGTAAAACACCTGTGCATTCTATTGAATCTGTTGAAGGAATACGAAAGCTTGGTATATTAGAAATTGTTTTTTTTATTCCTGAGAAAGTCAGAGGCTATTTTTGACATAATATCCAGGAATGGCCAAACAATTACGTACTTTATATGTATTAAGAATGTAGGATCGTTCTTTGTTTATGATGACGATAATTTTCAACTATCTTTCAATAGGAAGAGTTTTCAAGGTTCAGAACTCATAAGAAGCACGTTAATTTGGCAATTTCTTATTAAAGAATCGATGTATCTCACCAGATGGTAAAGCTAATTGAAGAAGAGCAACCGGTCCAGCTTGTCCACCAATAGTCGTCCATTCGCAGTCCAATCCCATGACACCGTTTAATTGTGAAGAAAATTGAATCCACGCTGCCTCCAAATCAGTTATCGTTGATACAACTTTTACACATTTTTTTGCCGCCAGATAGCGATACAAGGATTTCCTTTTCCTTACTTCTATTGGATCGGACCATCGATGTATGCTTTTCAACAAGTTACTATATATAGTTGTTTGCTAATTTTTAAGCCGCTGGTCGGCCTTAAATTGTCTTACCATAGTTAGCTTTGTATCTTCATTTCATAGTTCATGCATGTTTTTCTTATCTTTGTCTGTAGTTGATGAGCTGTTCGATATATCTAAGTAACAATTTTGAATATTGATTTACGGCTGTAAAACACCTGTGCATTCTATTGAATCTGTTGAAGGAATACGAAAGCTTGGTATATTAGAAATTGTTTTTTTTTATTCCTGAGAAAGTCAGAAGCTATTTTTGACATAGTGTATAATATCCAGGAATGGCCAAACAATTACGTACTTTATATCAAATAGTCCAGTCGAGCAGTCAACCAGTTCAGTCAGATTCGACGTGCGAAGAAGTGCATGTAGCCGAAGCGGATTGGGTAGCAGTGATGTGTAGCGATGAAAGGTGGTACTTGGGAGACGTTCTGGATACCGAGTACCCAAGAGTGAGAGTGTCATTCATGGAGACAATTGGAGAAAATAGGTAAGCTGACTACGTGCTTACTGTGTTACTCATTTGTTAAGTTTCACATGTAATTCATATCATGGTCTTCATATCACCGCACATTTTACACAATGCACGTATATGCTCCATCGATTATCTGTACATTTCATTATTAGATTCTCCTATATACCTTTATCGATTGATAGCAAGATCCAGTTGGGTCTGCTACGATGTAGAAATAGACCCTTCATGATTTGTAATGGGTAGGCCTATTTTTTGAAAATTTCCTCTGTTTTTCCATGTAAACGTTTAGAATGATCAAAGTCGTACAGTTTTTTAAAAAACACATTTGATTTCAGATACCAGAAGAAGAATTCGGAAGAGATCTTATGGGTTTCAGACAGGAGTATTTTGAAGAAAACTTCTGTGCCCAAAATATATGGGTTCGTCTCTTCTATCGGTTGTCCACTTACCAGTTGGATGATTATTTGGAAATAAATGACTTGTACTTGGCTTGTTTGTGAATTGTCGTTACGAATTACCTGGTACCAGTTTCAACAAAAGTTATTTTGTATGATTATGTTTTTTCTCTACTCAAAAATCTGGGAACAAACAAATCAAAATTGTCAAAACTTAGAATTGAGTTCATGCTTGAAAACATGTGTTAGAACTATCAATTGGTGACATAAGTTGACTTCTACAGCTCTTTCTGGATTATTTAAAAATATGTCAAGAATTCGTTAACTTTTAATCATGATTTCAATCATACTTTATTTAAGAGTCAAAAATGTCCCGTCCGATACCATACAATGTCCCGTCCGATACCAGAAGGTTTTTGAACGCAAACGAACAAAGAAAGCATATTTGACTAGGCCAACAGTACTCAGATACTATTCATGTAATAACTGAAAGAACCTGTCATCGTAAAGGTTTCTGAAACCAAAAACTTATGAAACGCAGAATATTTCAAATGAAAAGTTGTACAGATTGTTTCATAAAAAATGGATCACCTTTAAACATCGCCTTAACTTCAACTTTGTCTAACTCCGCCAAACTTGAACGAATTTCTCTGAAATTTGGAAGATATGTCAGTTGTGCTTACTTATATCATTGTTGGAAATTTCAAGCATGAATATTGAGTTGTTTTCCTGTTATAGATAAAAAAGTAGTAGATAATTTGATCTTCATTTAGCAATGTTACACAAAATCATACCTCATTCTTATAAAATTACATTTGTTTCCTTTGTTATGTAATATGTTGTTCTACAAGCCAAAAGCTATCAAGCAAAACAAAAATAAAGAAAATCGGTCAATCAGAGCCAGTATAGCACCATTATTCATCAACAATAATGTAACTGCTACATGTGATTAACTGGACTTCATGTTCCATAGCTTCCTGACTTCGTTGCGGTGGTGTTGGCAGCACTCCTGATTGCTTCCAGCTAGAAATCTATCTCTTACCGGTTGAAAACAATACAAAGCACAAATGAACAATAACGAGATCGCATTCACAAAAGGCAAAGTGTCAGCCTCGAACTAGGGTTTTCTTTGCGAGCAACAAGCAAGCGACTAAATGTCCCTTACACAAATGTGCATCGATGGCATAATGATGATTTTCGACTCTGTCGTAAAGAGGGCTGTGGCCGTCCACGCAAAACATCCAAACGTAGAGACCGCCTAATTTTGAGATTTGTTAAAGTTGATCCAAGTCTCTCGATAACTGAGATGGCTACACTAGACTCGTCTATTTCTAAGTCCACTATTCGTAGAAGACTTATTGAGTCGAATTTCAAGAGCTGTAAGAGGCCCTCTCAGGTCGAATTATCAGATCAGCATACAAAAAGACGTCTCAGATGGGCAATGAGTCATTGTTGTTACAGAATGCTTCCACTTTTCTGTATTATAAATAAAAACAAGACGTGTTTTACCACTCAAGTGCTCAGCTGTTCGAGGTGTGCATTTTATTTAAACAGATGAACGTTTAAACAAATATATCACAATCAATTAAATACATTAAACACAACATTCCTCCTTCCTTAATCCGAATCACCCATCTATTGATCCGATCAGTCCATTGATTGAATAGAAGCACTGAAAAGAGTCACTCGTCAATACACCGGCACCGAAGAACTATAAGATAGAAAATGCATAATTTGCACGCAATAGTCCATGGGATGATTTCATAAAACACATGACAATCCGATGCACAGAACATAATAGTATAAGCTTTACATTTTACAAAATCAGCTTTATACTACGTAACAAGAATACCTGTATATGCACGAAATTTACTTCAATCAACGTGATTAACAAATTTACAGATTTGCAAGCATAGATACTATCAAACAACTTTCATGAAATATCAAAATGTTGATCATGCTAATAATTCAAGAAAACATAAAACGATCTACATGTTTAGCAGTCCGCGTACTACGAGATCGAGCAATACCACACACAGGGTTAGGGCTATCATCTGATACATCATAATTATTAGTCCTACCTAACTCATCGACTTCATTCCTCAAATTTGCTTGTGGATCTATTATCCCGACCTCTTCACCTGTCACTACGTCTGCATGACCCTCATCTCTTTCCTCCTCAGAGATAGATTTCTTCGGTTTGACTTGAGATTCGTGACGCCGTACGATTTGTCCATCTTTGCCTTCCAACTCCATCATCTTTCCTCGATGCTGTATAATTTCGCCGAATTGATACTCTTTTTTCAAAGGCAGTTTATAGAATCCTGTATTCTGTAACGTTTTCGTAGGTGTCCTCACGTCTCTTCCTAGCAACATCATTGCCGGAGTGATTCCCGTCGTCGAATGAGGTATATTTCTATAACTCATTAAGAACCTATCGGCTGCCTTTTTCAAATCATGTGCACGATTAACTCTCACATGCTCTTTGAAAGTACGAACCATTCTTTCTGCCAATCCGTTACTACGTGGCGAATACTCCGAAGATGTGAGATGCTGACACCCATTGTTAAACAACCATGCCTCCAGTTCCTTAGCGATCAAGCTCGGTCCATTGTCGGAAACTAAAGTTTCTGGGATTCCAAATCGAGAAAAAATGTTTCGCAAAGAATTCTGTAACGTATTTTCTTTCATATCCTTGGTGATATAAATTTCTGGCCACCTACTGAAAGCGTTCACGAAGACTAAGAATGTCTGACCATTGATTTCTCCAAAATCAATATGAACACGTTTCAAATTGCTTTCTTGCCTCAGGCCAACTACTCCATTGCTTTGCGTTTGATGATTTCGGTTTCAAGGCTGAACATTCAGGACAATTACCTATCATTTCCTCAATCATTTTTGACATACCTGGCCAATAGAAACTATTTCTTGCATGGCTTTTACACTTTTCGATACCGAAATGATCTCGATGGATTTCCTGAAGCACAATATGTCTCAATTCATCGGGAATGACTAATGCATTTCCTTTATACACGAGACCATCAACAATTGTTAGGTCATTTTTTACGTTCTTGAATTCAATCAAGCGAGAATCAATAACTTTCGGAAAACCAGTACGAATATAATCTTTTAAGGTTGTCCACTTCTCCTCATTCATTATTCGAGTCAATTGCTTTTGGATCTGCGGTAACGGAGTATGCCAAATCTGTTGATACTCATTTCTTTACCTTCAACATTACCACATCTGGACAATAAGTCCGCCAAGTGCATATCTTCAGATCGCGCGCACTCAATATCGAAATCGTAGGCCATTAGGGTGATTGCCCACCTTTGCAATCTAGCTGCCGTAATTGTATTCACACCTTTCTGTTTGTCAAAAATAAAAGTGAGCGGTTTATGATCGGTGATCAATTTGAATTTTCGATTCAAGAGAAATTTTGATAGCTTTTTAATCGACCAGACTATTCCCAAAGCCTCACGCTCTATTTGACTATATGACTGTTCCGCTTTTGTCAAATCTTCGACACCGCCATAACTGGATGTCCGCTCTGTTCCAGAATTCCTGCTATTCCTTTCTGGCTAGCATCAGATGTAAGAGTAACTGGTTCATCAGGATGGTACGGCCTCAACAATAATGGGCTCAATAAACATTTCTTGATGATATCAATTGCCTTCTTTTCCGCAGCACCCATGCGAAACTGAACATCTTTTTTTTAACAAATGGTATAACGGAGCTGTCTTATCCGACAAATTTCGGAAATACTTAGCATAAAACTGCAGACTCCCTAACCAGCTTTGAAGTTCCTTTTTGTCTGATGGGTATTTGGCAACTTGAATTGTTTCAACTGCGGTACGATTTGGTCTAAGACCCTCATGTGTGATAGTGTGCCCAAGGAAGTTAATCTCCGTTTTTCTAAACTCGCACTTACTGTGGTTTATAGCAACGTTATGATCCTGCAATCTGGTCAACAACCGATTCAAATTTTCATCATGTTCCGCCGTGTCCTTCCCCATTACTAGAATGTCATCCATATATGAAATGACACCTGAAAGCCCTCTGAGGATTTTCACAAGAACTGATTCAAAGATTCCTGGACTCGCACTAATTCCATACGGCAATCGCTCATACCTGTAAAGCCCGAACGGAGTGTTAATTGTAGTCAAGTCTTTACTTTTTTCATCCAGTTCCAACTGCAGATAAGCATGCTCTAAGTCGATATGCGAATAAATTTTGTTACTTCCTAGTCTCATAAACATGTCATTCACATTCAAGTTTCTGGACTGGGACTTGTTTAACAAACTTGTTCAACGATACCTTGTAGTCACCGCAAATTCGAACTCCTCCTGTTCTTTTCTGTACAACTACAATCGGAGTGGCATTAGAAGCGCTTTCGACCTTTTTGATAATTCCTTCATCTTCCATTTCCTGCAAACGTTTCTGGACATCCTTTTGAAGCCCAAACGGTATCGGCCTAGCCTTGCAGAATGGTAACGTGCAGTCTGGATCAACAGGTATATTAGCCTTAACTTCAGAGATAGGTTTCTTCGCATCTACAACGGTGTTTACGTGGAATGTAACAAACCCCAACCTTTCGCTTGTTTCACAACTTAACAAGGACGGTGATTCGTTATCATCGTGCACAACAAATTCTGCTTCGAAACTTTTCTCCTTATTCTCAATTGTAGCAATAAATCGGCCTACAAACAGTCCACTGTGAAACCTCCGTATACCTTGATCTTCTCACCTGACGTTTTCCACATTTTACATTTAACGTGTCGTTGCTTCATATACTCCCACGAGTTTCTATTGACTACATTGGTTGTCGCACCTGTATCGATGAGGAACACGCTTTCCACGCCGCCTACTCTACACGTCACACTAACGCCTTTCTTAGAAAAATGGCCATCATTTACGAAAACAGATACTCATCACTGTCATTATTATGTTCAACTTGCTTTACTGACTGCGTTTGCTTTCCCTTGCTTTATTTTTGGTTGTGACAAACAATTGCAAAATGTCCTACCATGTTGCATTTAGTACACTTCTTATTTCTCGGCTGGGCAAGATAAATCAGATCAGAGCTTCTGTGACCTTGATAGTTACAACGATAACATTTGAATGCATTTTGTGCAAATTTTTTTGTCGCCTTTTTTCTGCTGCTGCTGGTAGTGATCGCGAATTATCTCAGTTTGCTCCTTAGTGGTTTGACAAAGTTTACCATCGGTTTATCCATTAAACGCTACACACGCCTGACCTTCCATACGCACCTTTCTTGCGACTCTGACACCTCAAATGCTCGCGCTAACGCTTCATAGAGATCTCTTTCCAAAGTGGGATTTCCCCTTTCTTCTCCAAAACTCTGCGTCCATTACTTACCTCCTTAAAGATCCCGACATCCGTCAATAAAAACTGACCCCCGGATACTGATCATTTTCATCAACAAAATCGCATTTTTCGCCGCACATCTTGTTTCAAATCAACCGAGTTAAAAACTGATCGCAACCTTCCTCCCTCTGCTGAATTAACTTGCGAAATAGGTGACGCGGCTGCTCAAACGTTTTTTAACTGGTTTTAGAGGAATGAAGTGCTGATTAAGCCTATCAACTGCGATCCTCTAATTTATTTTTCTTCCTGTCCTCATCTCCTACCGGCGCTGAAAGAGTGTCATAAATATCTTGTACAGTGTCACCTGCTAAATGTAACAACAAAGAAGCTTGTTGCCCTGGGTTCCTGTTATTGCTCGAACCGTCGATTCATATATTTAAAAACTACGAGAAGCCATTTTCCTCCACCTCTCAGCAATGTTACTATCATGAGAGGATACATCAAATGTAGCTGGCAAGTGAACAATTATCAAAGCTTAATAGTAGGCTTGCTCATGGTACATCAACGTATTAAAAACTGTCGCCTTAACAAAATAAATTTCATTCACTTTTCAGATTAAACTTACTTTACCGATTACAAAAAATTGTCGAGAGTTAGATTCAGAAAGACATAACACTGACAGTTTCACCTCAAAACACAATTCAATTGTACAACTTCACACGATCCGGTAGTTATGCAACCAATTTAACTTATTTCGCCAATAACATCGACCATAATGAATTAAATCACAAGACTGTCTGTCTTTCCACTTCGTCTTCTAATTGAATAAAGTAGTTTTTTGTTTTCCTTCGTCGCCAATGTTACAGAATGCTTCCACTTTTCTGTAAAAATATATAAATAAAAACAAGACGTGTTTTACCACTCAAGTGCTCAGCTGTTCGAGGTGTGCATTTTATTTAAACAGATGTACGTTTAAACAAATATATCACAATCAATTAAATACATTAAACACAACAATTGTCACTGGCGAAATCAATGGGATCGGGTTGTCTGGTCTGATGAGGCATCAGTCCGTCTGAAGGATAGTGATGGTCGATTGAGATTATGGATAAAATCTGATCTGGAAATTCCGAGACATTTACATCGTCCCCGGGTACAAGGTGGTGCGACTCTACTGATTTGGGCTGGCATTTGGACCAATGGCCGCTCTGAACTTCACATACAACAAGGAACCATGAATTCTGAACGCTGTGTGAATGTTTTACGAATGAACATCGGCCAAATGACAGATCAACTTGGTGATCCATCGACTTGGTTATTTATGGATGATAATGCTATGTGTCACAGGAGTAGTAGAGTCAACTTATGCAAGTCTCAATTAGGGCTTAGGACATTATCTTGGCCAGCTCGTTCTCCTGATCTGAATCCCATAGAAAATGTATGGAGCATTCTAAAACGTAACGTTCGTCGTTCACTGCTACCTACAGATGGCGTATCACAACTTACGTCACTGTTAAAAAGAGAGTGCAGAAAGTTAGATCAGTCAAAAATCAACGATATCATCGAATCAATGCCTAGACGAATTGGTAATGTCATTGACAATAAGGGTAGGGCCACAAAATATTAGCTTCTTAAGAACCGTTACTGTATCATAGCTTATCAGATTAAATAAGGACATTTAAATATATTAGGGACATGAAATAACATGAAAAATGCTTTCTGTATCATACTTATGTTTTATTTAGTCAAATTTTAGGATGATCCACTTTTTATGAAACGGACTGTAATTTGGTTATAGGTATTTTAAGTGTCCCGTCCGATGCCACAATGTTATCATATCGTTTGTGATGAAGAAACAGTCTCTTATATGACAAACACCACTAATTCATAAAATCTTTGAGCTGTGAAGACCTCAAATTACCTGTTATTCCTGTACCATAACTTAGATAGTAAGTTATCAATATAAAAACAGAGCCCTTGAAAGGCTAAAATTGTTCTGTGAATGTCCCGTCCGATACCGTGGACATGCCCTGTAGCTTTGGACATGAATTTTTGGTCTCTTTTCAGCAAAAAACGGTAACTTGTGAAGGTCTTGGCTTTGTGACTTTTTAAAAACCATACCACATAATAAATGAGATCATGACGGTTCGATTAAAAAAAACTATTGAAATCGGTTCAGAAATATGGATTTAAAGAAAAATCAAAGACACATTTTCGTCAAATGTTGTGGATTAAATTGGATTTACCCATATGCGTCTGTCATTTCGCAATAAAGCCAATTATTATTACTATTCAACAGAAATTTCCAGGACGCCTGATCTCAAACAAATGTGGATCCAAATTGGCTACCACGATCATGCGATTTACCCTCCATGTGTCTTCTTCTTATGGGACTTCGTGAAATCTCTTGGCTACGCTAATAACCCAAGAACAAATTCTCAATTGAAACATGAGATTAGACGAGTCATTGGTATAAAAGGTGAAATAAACTCCGACTTGTGCCAAAAAGTGATCGAAAACTTTCTTCAAAGAGTTCGAGTTTGTCAGGAATGTCACGGGGGGCATTTAAAGGATACCTATAATTGTTTTTCATAACTATGCTCACATGAATGAAGAGGCTTTATAGAAATTGAAACTAATTTGATTTATTGCTTCTATTCCCAGAACATAATCAGCTTAACCCACTTTCCTCAGGGGGGATCCAGATCTCCCCTAAACATTTCTTGATATTGTTCCTAAACTATAATGGCTACGATTCTAGTTTTGCGGTGACCATCTGGTTTTTCTGATAACATCCAAATTACATCAAATGTGGCCCGATGGGCACGTCCAAAATTTGATTTTTATTCAAAGCATGGTACTTTATTTTAAAATTCCAAGCTATTTTGGTGCAATTATTCTGTTTATTTGAGCATCTTAAATAAATTCGATTGACTATAAACCATTGAAAAGTGCATAAATGAAGTTTCTGGCCATCATGGATCATTCACCACGAAAGTAACAAAACAACACCAAATTGTTTTCAATATGGCGTTGCGGCTAAAAAGTACAAATAATCATCAAAACTACAATTTGCGCAGCGCTTTCATTTTTTAAACATTGACGCAGAAAAATTGCGATTTACGCAGGCGTAGGACCAGTGGTGGTGAACCTTACTTGGGTCACTTAGCCTACATTGTTTTTTAAACTATTAGAGTGAGTGACAGCTGCGTGAAGATCATGTAATCAACATGTGACAACCTTGACATAAAATTCAAATACTTTTACTTGCATTTCTCCAAGACTGAAAAATTGCTCAGTTTATCCCTCAAATTTCACCCTATTGACAATATTGTACTGAACCAAAAATCATAAATTTGAAAGAAATGTTTGTATAACTCAGTCAAGAAGGCTGAGTGCTTTGTTTGAACGCATCCTTGCGAAGACCCTGCGGTGCAACCATTATTTTTCAATCAAATCTTGAAAATAGCTTATCCCCTTCAATTTCCATCCAAAATTACAGGTTCAGTCTTACAAATCAATTACTTTGTGACAACATATGATTAAATGAG